>CM043004.1:14038928-14198928 GCA_023678885.1 Pogostemon cablin
ATAACCCAAATGATAAACGTACCCGATATACTCCCTCTGTCCCGCTCAAATAACATAATTTTACTATATTGAGCGTTCCGTCCAAATTGCACAATTTTTCTCTTTTAGTAAAAAGAGTCCACCAATGATCCACCACTATCCATCACATCTCTCTAATATACCTACACACTTTATATAAAATAATAATACTCCTTAATCTACGTGCAAAAAGAAAATGATACTTTTTAATCGGGACGGAGGGAGTAATTTAATAAAATATATACTCCCTCCGTCCCGGCACAGTATTCACACTTTCTGTTACAAAAATATTTTACTATTCAACATTTTTTACTTTTTAAACTAAACTCTTGGAGGCAAAATTTGTACATTCAATTGTTAATTACATAGGGTTAACTTTATCATTAAAGTTAATTACCACAACAAATCAACATAAAGATTGGGCTCAGTCCCAAACCAAACTACTGTAGTTCTAAATTAATTCCATTAAAACAACAAATCAAGAGATGAACAATCTGGGCTCAATCCCAGTACCACAAAACCTAAACTGAATCAACCAACAAGTAAGAACTTGTAGGAAAAAGATAGAAAATTATTAAAGGAATGAAATAAAGAATGGAACCAATGCTTGAAATAAGGGTGAGACGAGCCGTCTTTTCTTAGAGAGAGACCGCATTTGCAGACGGAAGAGAAGGAGACCACAGCGGAGGAGGGGGACACCGCATATGTAGGCGGCGGCGACAACAAGGCGGAAGAGGAGGAGAGCCAACGGCGAAGGAGGGGGGACACCGCATTTGCAGCGGCGGCGACAACAAGGCAGAAGAAGAGAAAACTCGACATAGGAGGAGAGGGGACACTGAATTCGCAGGCGGTGGCGAGAACAAGGCAGAAGAGAAGACTGTGACGGCGGAGGAGAGGGGACACCGCATTTGCAGGCGGCGGCGATAATAAAGCGGAGGAGGAGGAGACGGCGGAGGAGGGAGAGCGGCGACAGTGGAGCTCGACAACACCAAGATGAAGGAGGAAGAGACACAAAGCCGATGGATCTAAATCTAAATGATAGAGGAAGTGTCTTAGATCTAGGGTTTAAGTGGGAGATCTAGATCTAAATGATAGAGGAAGTGTCTTAGATCTAGGGTTTAATTGGGAGAGATGAGAACTGATTGATTCTAGCAGGAGCAGTGATGTGTTTGGTGTTTTAATTTGGATTGGGTTTGGGTTTGGGTTAGGGTTTGGTTAGGGAGGTTAGGGTTAATTTGTATTAAGTTAAATATGTTTAGTTATATAATTAATTTTTTAAATGTGTAAAGATGAAATGACATTTTTGAAAATAAGGGGTATTGGAAGGATATTTATCTTGTGTTTGTGAAAACTGTATTGGGATAGACAAATGAGGAAATGTGAAAACTGTGTTGGGACGGAGTGAGTATTCATTATTAAATATACCACACACTTACGGCATGATTGATATGATTGAATGAAATTATGTTGGAATGAAATGAATTAATAAATGAAATTGAGATATGAAAGGAATGGACAAAAATAATTATTATCATGATTGGTATGGATTAGGAATAGATTAAGTAATAGAAAATAATTTGATTTATATCTCATATTTATTATTTTATTTAAATTTTAAATTGATTAAAGTTTCAATAAATTTCATATGTTTTAATAACTAAACTAAAAAAATTATGAAATTAAAGATAAAATAAATATATTATTTAAATTTTAAATAAAAAATAATATGTAATCTAAAAATTATTATTTATATTTATATTTAATATTACAATAAATATATATAAATAATATATATTAATATTACAATATATATACTTAATTTAAAAATAATGAGATTGAAATTTTTATTTAAATTTTAAATAATTTAATATTTTTAATAAATAATTTAACATAATAAAAATTTTTAATATGAAAATTATATGTTAAGGCAAAAGAAATTAATTTTTTTTTAATTTTTGTAAGTATATAAAATGAGATGTGATATAAAACAAAATTATAATTATTAATATATCTTATGTTATATGGATAAAAATAAATAAACAAATATAAATATTTGATTCTTTAATAGGACGTAATGGCTAAACTCATGGGGGATGACATGAATGGTGATTCCCTTGTTTGAGAGCATTCCTATAAACAAAACATACCAAACTTAAGAATGAAATTAATATTGAGAATGATGATTCTATTTTCAAACTATTCCTTCATACCAATCATGTCATTAAGATATTTCTATCATTTCAATATGCATAATTTTTCTAAAACTTTTTTACCAAGTTCAATGTTTTTATATATCCTGTAAGCAGTTGGTAAGACATTTCATAGATGAGTAACAAGCTCAAAATGGCACCTTGGTGATCCGTTCATAAACCAAAATCATTCTAGCCCGACCCAGAAAATCCACCATACAAAAATAGTGATATTCCATCTTAAAGTAATATTAAAATTTTCGACTCATAAGAGAAAGAAGATGTTTCCCTTAGCAAAACAATGAATGGCTGCATATGTTGGAGTCAATTAGAATGAAGGCGGCGGCTGTTATTATGAGAGGGTGGATAAGAAGTCCTAAAGGAGGATATTGTGGTGGTACTGCAGATTAAGAAAATGGCATAAATAATAGAATTTCGAAACTAATTCTTCCATTACTACATGTCTGTGGATTCCTTCCGTGAGACTGGAAATTACACTCAACAAATTCTTCATGTTCGGTAGAGATAAGTGAACGCATTCTTTTGTGTTCGACTGTACCAAGCGAGCAATGGGCTTTTGTTCGATTACAATAATCCAACATAATGAATTTTTTCGAATCCAGCGAGCGAACGTTTTGTATGTTTATGAGAGATTTATACAAATCTACTAAAATAAGAGTATAAAATTGGATATCTTAATTTATAGATGATTTGTAACTATTATCCTTGTCGATCACGCTTTTTTTTGTACGAAGTAAAGGATACAGATTACGTATTTGGGTTTGTGGGGTTTGTTTAAAAATTTGGGTAATAATAATTACAACCTTAGTTAATAATTTTAATAAGGGTATATATATATTACTCCCTCCATCCATTATCAATGTATACATTTATTTTTTGCACTTGAATTAAAGAATATTATTATTTTATGTATAGTGATTAGTTATATTAGTGGAGAGTGTGTGTCCTATATTTTATTTGTATTAGTGGAGAGTGTATGTCCCATATGTCTAAAAAGGAAAATAGATAGATTAAGGGTGGACGACCCAAAATAGTAAAATAGATAGATTAAGGATTGACGGAGGGAATATTAGTTAATGATATTTTAGTCTTGTCTAGTTATGGGGTATGTTTAGTAAGATTGAGAGTACGAATAGTTGACCCCTTTTTCTAATTATTAAATAGGAGTATTACACATTTTATTTATGATTAAATAAATAATTTTTCATTAATTTATTATTTTTATATTTTTTATGTGAAAATATTCATTAACAAAGGATTTCAAATAAAATGATTTGGGTAAAGATTTAAAAATCCATTCCAAACAACTAAAAAAAAATCAAAATCAAATACATATAAAATCATGAATTTATAAATTTATAGATTAAATAATGAATCCATGAGGGAATTAAGGGAGAGATTTCCTCCCATCCAAACATCAAGTTAAGTTCCTTTAAACCTGTTCGTAATTAAGATTTCGACATTTAATCATTTTGTATAATTTTTTTTTTCCTTTCTAATTTTGGTATTATTATTGTTATCTAAATTATTTTTATTCTCTATACATTTTACTCCATTTATTTATTTATTTTAAATTCTTTTTTTCCTCAATTATATCATTGACTTTAATTTTTAATGTAATTAAAATTAAGTTAGAGTATTTATTTAAGGGGCGGCTATTTGCATACCGAAAATGTTAAACATATCTCATTTTCAAACATACCCCAATATAAATGAACCCATTTAATACATTTCTACCCTTTCACTTTAAATCATTAGAGTACACCCGTCCACGAGGTTAATACTCATCCCTGGATCAATTAATTCATTCAGGTTGTAGATGAATGATTAGATTTCTTAACACAAAACAAAAAATGTAATATGATTACAGACATGCAAATCAGAGTGGATTAGGAGTAGAAGATGATTATGTTAAAATATGGTGAGTATGAAAACGTGATCGGATGTTATCAAAAGAAATCCATGCCTTCCATTTGACAAGACCTTGCCATTGGAGTCGGAACATAACCTCAATTCAGAATGTTGGACTAGAAGTTAGCATCGAACGGTGTTTAGAAAAGCTGGATCTCTTGAAAGATGTTGCTGATGAGGAGTGTAGCGTGTGCAGTTGTCTTCGTCGTGTGTTTCCATGGCTTCCAAGCACAACCAACAGAACTCGAACCCACATGTTCCTACATTATGTGGTTGCACCCCTTATTTTCTGTAATATCATTGATGCAATTCAAGCAGAACTTGTGGGAGCAATCACATCTCATGGCGTACTATTCCCGCCCACCGGCGGGAAACTCAACTGCGTATTCACAATCAGGGGAAGGCCACCACTTCCTGTACTCGCTTCATTCCACGTAGAACCGGAGAAGAAAGTGATGAAACCTGTCTTTTTCATCAGCAGAGGCGAAACGTTCCACCATGTCTTGTGCTACGTATTCACATTCTTCCTCTGGACAGCGAAGCCTTAAACATTTACAGCCATCCTCGATCGATTGAGACACATAATTCTTCCATCATCCTCGTGTTCGACACCTCCTCATCGCATTCACCTTCTACTGGTTGATGAAGATGCCGGTGCCGCTGGTACACCCCCTTGGTGGCGAAGAACGCCCAACTAGGATTCTGATTTATGAACACTCATATTCATGAAGGTTATTTTAGAAATTTCATCTATTGTTAATGAAGGTTATTTTTGTCTTCCTTAATAATGGAGTATGTTTAGTATTTTTCGGGGGTGCAACTTTTAAAATACTTATATTTCCCGAGCTATCTCTTGTGAGATGAATATATATGAGACGGGTTGTAAGATGGGTCGACATATTATTAAAGTATAATTGTTGTAGAAGTGATAATAGATTTTTATGCATACTATTAAACTCATAATACTATTTTTATGTATGTTGATAGGTTCCTTCATTTTCTAGCTATGTAGTAGATTTCATTTTGTTCGTTTCGTGTGAGTTTTGAAGTGAAGTGTGGGTTTTAGCCTTTTTGAAGAATTCGAATAAATTAATATTTAAATATATAAATATATATATAGTTGTTGAAGTAAAGTGTACTTTTTGGTAGTTAAAGTATATATTTAAAGTGAATTATACTAAAATAAATCCTAAAAACATATTTTAATTTATTATTCGTCTCATTGTAGAAAAACATACTTTAATTAAAAATAAATACATTTTATCTATATAACAATAATATTTTATCAATAGATCGACTTGTCTCATATAATTGCCATTTCACAAGAGAATCTGTCATTTTTTCATAATCTCATAATAAACTCTACATTTTTTTTCATTTTCATTTTTCCCATCATAAACTTTATTACCAAACACACAAAACGTCACATTAATATTATAACCTCACAATACATTTTAATTTTAAAATTAACACTTTCACTTAAAACTCATAAGACATTTTATAGTTTTTTTATTACCTAAATATACTTATGCCTCCAAAAATCAATAAAATTAGTAAAAAACAAACATTTCTTAAACTTTGTATCTAAAACAACTATGCAACTTATTTCAAAAGAAATATTACACATATAATTATCTTTAAATACTCCCTCCATCCATCCTGGGTGTTTTTACCCGTTTGTACGGGCACGAAAATTAAAAAGTGTTATTTTTTAATATATAACGTAAGAAAAAATTGGGATAAATTGATAATTTTGAGAGAAAAAGTGAATAAATGGTAAAAAAGTAAATAAAGTTGTTAGGATTGATAAATAAAGTGTAAAAAGTAGGTAAAATGTATAGTGTATTTTTATCATTAATGAAAACGTGTAAAATATCTAGGATACCTCAAAATGAAAAGCGGGTAAAAATACATAGGACGGAGAAAATATTTTTTTTATTATAACATTCATTACGTAATCAGGGCCCCTGACCCAAATTCTTGGTCCGTCACTGTTTATCATGGTTTAGAAGGATGCAAAATGATCAAGAAAGCAACAAATGGTTCAATTCAGGGGGTTTTAGAAAATCAAGTCATGTAGGCATGTTGCGAGTGGTTTTTTATGGTTGAAATGAGTTAGTTTCACTTGGTTATCAGTTCAAGATTGTAGATGGGATTCCAAATTTTCATTGATATATGGAACAATTATTTTGGTTATCATTAAAAGAGCCAAAATCAGCTCACACCAAAGGTAATTAGATCACTTCTCTTATAAACTCAATCATCAATGAAACAACCTCCTAACCTCAAGTGGATTACATCCAGTTTATTCTTGTTGCTACTCCCTATGTCCCAAATTTATCTTCATATTTATTATAGATACAAGGTTTAAGAAAAATCATTTTTTGATTTACTTTTAAGGGTAGTATGATATTTTTAAGTAATAAATAATGATAAAGTATGTTATGTGTGTTAAAATGTGATGACAAATTTGAAATTAAAGTATGTTAGAGGGATATTAGTTAGTTGTTTTTTCCTTTTATGAAAATATAAAATTGAAACTAAAATGGATCAGAATGAAAAGTGTGAAGTTGAAATTAGGACGAAAAGAGTATAATCTATTATACGATGTTCAATTCTAAGTATTACAGCATCGGCCCAACACATATCATTTAGGGATGGGCATCAGGTCGGGTTTTAGGTTCGGGTAATCGAAATTTTGGGTTTGAAAATGCATTATCCGAACCCGATCCGATATTTTATGAACTCGACATTTCGAGTATCTAAAAAAATTGGGTACCCAATTTGGGTTACCAGAAAATACCCTTTTTTATTTATTTATTTTTAAGTATTCTTATAATAAATTAATTAGGTGTGATTAATAAATTTATTTTTTTTAATGTTTGATCTTTGAGATAATATTTATTTGATCTCTTTTATAATTTTTTTCTTTGTTTTTAAATAATTATAAAATAATATAATAAATTCATATCATATCATAATAATATTAATTTTTTGTACCAATGATAGGATTTAGATATATTTTAATTATGTTGTGAGATATTTAAATTTATATATGTTTATATGTTATTTTATCTAATTCATTAATTAAAAAATTTAAATTATACCAATCATGATATAAGGAGAATTTAAATTAAAATTTGATGAGATAAGGATGCAATAGTACAAAATTTTATTTTTATTATGTAAAAACAATAGACAATTTTAAAAAATAAATTTAATTAAGTAATGTTAAGGATGATGAATAAATTCTATGATTAAAATTTTAAGAATGTATAAAAAATTTTATATTTCATGAATCATCTAATTATTTTTTAGAATTAATATTCCCTCCGTCTCGTTTCAATCTTTACGTTTGTTTTTTGCACGTTGATGAAGGAATATAATATTTTAATAGATAGTGGGTGAAAAGATATAATATTTAATATAAAGTGGGTAGGTGTATTAGTGTTGGATGATATATTAATTGTTTTAGGTGTGTCCTATATTCCAAAAAGAAAAACGTAAATATTGAAATGAAACGCATAAAATAGAAACGTAAAGATTGAAACAGGTTGAAAGGAGTATAAGATTGTAAAAAAAATAAAAAAATAACTTTGGGTATCTGATTGGGGTAATTCGGATACATTTTTAATATTCGAAACCCAATTTTTTCAAAAAATTACCCAAATCGATATGGTAAATTTGATCGGGTCTGACCCGGAAAATATATCTTATTCGGGCTTTGCGAGGGCCCATCCCCATCAAACGAGAAGCGCAATTCATCGATAATCCTGACCGTGCAATTGGGGTTGGGCCGACATTGACCGAACTCTGAAAAATGTGGTACAAAGAAATGGCGTCAACAAGCGCACGGTCGGCAGCTGGCGCTCGTGCCCTTCATATTCCCAATCTCATGTCTCTTTCTCTGAGATGTCATTTCCTCTCCCTCCTCTCTCTGTTTCATGCACTTATCCTTTTCCTTCTCGCTCCTATTTATTTCCAGGGCTCCACTCTTTACTACTTCTGTTCTAATTACATCAAACCCTGTTCACGCTCCTCCTCCCCACCTCTCTCTATCTCCCTTGATTGCTTCCAACATTTCAATGGTTTCTTAACTGGGTTGACAGCATTTAATTTGTTGGTATATTCCGTTCTATATTTAGCCTTCATTAGCTAAAAGCAGGGGAGGGAAGGGGATGGATGTGAAAGAGGGAGGGAGTGTTGTCGGGCCGGGCCGGAGGGTTGAAGAAGGTGGCGGAGTGTTCCTGCGGGCCGATCAGATTGATTTCAAGTCTTGGGATGTGCAGCTGGAGAAGCAGTTGAGTCGGGCTTGGTCTGCGAATACGGAGGCCCAAATCAAGCCCGAAGAATGGGAGATTGATTTGGCTAAGCTTGATATCAAGAATGTCATAGCTCATGGGACTTATGGTACTGTCTATAAAGGTGTTTATGATGGCCAAGATGTTGCAGGTAATTTAATTTGGATTTCATTCCCATTTTCCACCCTATTATGCTCAAGATCTCTATCTGTTATTAGCTTACTACTACTGAACTTGTTCATATGTAAATATGTAATGAAATTTCTCTGTTCTGTAGTTGTGGGCAGTATGTCAAGTGAATATGATGTTAAGTAGTAATTCCTAGTATGCATAGCTGATTAACATCAAATTATTTGTTGAAAAAATGATGTGTGAAATAGGTTGTTACTTGGATAAACCAATTAGAGCTATGTAGCAGCTTGAATATAGGTAAAACTGAGGTTATTTCTACACTCTAGCACAATGGAAATAGGATAAAGCCTTCAAAATTGTCCACTTTTACTAAGATTATAGTAACTTGTAAGAAAATCTCATTGTGTAGATGAGTGAGTCTTTTTTTATTGTGACAAAACTTATTTGATTTTCGATTACATAGTGAAGGTATTGGACTGGGGGGAGGATGGTCTCGCCACGGATGCTGAGACCACTGCCCTTCGGGCATCATTCAAGAAAGAAGTAGCTGTTTGGCATAAACTTGACCATCCAAATGTTACCAAGGTGAAGATCATGTTGTCTCTTCTTTTATCCCACTTGGTCTGAGATTAGTTTAGGTGTTGTTTTTATTATCAGAGTTCTATTTTATTGTAATAACAGCAGCATTAATCAATAAGTTGAACTCTTTCTTGAATTCTAGTTCATTGGGGCCTCAATGGGAACATCAAATCTTAAGTTACCTTCTGAGGGAACTCTGGCTGCCACTTTCAATTCACTTCCTTCTCAAGCATGTTGTGTTGTGGTTGAGTACATCTCGGGCGGGACGTTGAAGAAGTTCTTGATTAAGAATAGTTGTAAAAAGCTTGCCTTCAAGATCGTCATTCAACTTGCTTTGGATCTTGCTCGGGGGTAAGAAAATGTTAGCTTGATCATCCTCTCATTTCTTCAACTTCTTACTTCCCCTCTGATATGCAGCCTGAGTTACCTCCACTCGAAGAAAATTGTGCATCGTGATGTCAAGGCAGAGAACATGTTGCTGGATTCGAATGGGACTCTCAAAATCGCTGATTTTGGTGTTGCTCGTGTTGAAGCTCAGAATCCTAGGGACATGACTGGAAACACCGGAACCCTTGGTTACATGGCACCAGAGGTACTTTGTCTCGTCTTAAATCATTATGTTTACATAACTCCATACGCAACATATTCGACCAAGGACTAACAGGTTGACACTATATATATATAGGTCCTTGATGGTAAACCTTACAATAGGAAATGTGATGTGTATAGCTTCGGAATTTGCTTGTGGGAGATATATTGTTCTGATATGCCCTATCCTAATTTGAGCTTCGCTGAGGTATCAGCTGCAGTTGTTCAGCAGGTAGGTCGTACTCTGTCCAAATCCTTGTTTATGCTCTTGCATGATAGTTACTGATCTTGTTCAACCTTGGCTACATTGCCAGAATTTGCGACCAGATATTCCAAGATGCTGCCCGTCCGCGTTTGTGAGCATCATGCGCAAGTGTTGGGACATGAAACCTGAAAATCGGCCCGAGATGGAAGAGGCTGTTAGGTTGTTAGAAGCAGTGGATACGAGCAAGGGTGGTGGGATGATCCCCGATGATCAATCTGGGGGATGCTTTTGCTTCTCTAGTAGTCGAGGTCCGTGAACATGTTTTTGCTAAATGTTTTCTTAGAGGATTATGTTGAGTTTAGCTAAAACTACACAAATTAGTGATGATTGCTACATGATTTGAGAGTTGGATCAAGTCAAGATTATGCTAAACCGTCTCGTGGAAGGCAGGTTGAATGAGGATGTCTGTTATACAGCAGTAATGAAACGCACGTGTTGTAATTACCTACTCTTGCATTGCTACCTAGTCTCTTTTCTTTTCTGTCCTAAATGTCGTTCAGAAGCATAGCATAATAATAGTAAATGCCGTTCCATTGTGTAATAGGAAATTCGACCTCATAATATTTACACAGTGGTGGGTGGTGGGAATGGGATTGCTTGTAATTGTAAGTATGTTGTAATGGCAAGATAATGAGATGTCATCTGGCAGAACATATGCTTCGTTTAGTCGGAATGAAATATATATCCCGGAACATATGCTTCATGCAAGACTTACAAAAGTACGTTAACAATTTGTCTAAAGAATATATAAAATATCACAAATAATGTTAGTAGTTGGCTCAAAATGGCAATGGAAATCATTATCAATGAAATTGATTGAAGGAGTGGATATACATTAAATCAAGGCTAAAATTTTTGTGTTCTGATACCGTGCGTCTATATACTCTTTAATATTAGATAGTATATCCTTTGTATTAGGACGTGTATCTTTATTTCTTGAAAAAATAAAATTAAAATTAATGAAAGCGTATATCATTTATACCAAAATGTTATACTCTTATTAATTAAAGCGTATACTCTTTAAAATAAAATGTTGTACCCTTACATATCTTGGCACCTGGGGACATAAGAGATCAACTCTTAAATCAATAAAAATGATTGAGAATTTAGAATTTTCATTACCTTTTACCAAACACGAGGAATATAAATAATATTCCTTCCATTCCGGTGAATAATGCATGTATTTTTGTGTGTGTAGATTATGAACAAATATATTTTTTAAATATAAAAATATATAAAGTTATGTGAATGCGTGTAAAAAATGAGAATTATTGAGATGTATTCCCTCCGTCCTATTTCAATATTTACATATTTTCATTTTGGGCGTCACATTTCAATATTTACATTTTCCTATTTAGTAAATGGGGTCCACACAAATTAATTATTTCTCTTTCCATGGACCCACACATCACACTAATACACATACCTACTTTACATTAAACTATTATTTCTCTCACCTCACAACACATTAAAATACTACATTCCTTAATCTACGTGCAAAAAGCAAACGTAAAGTTTGAAATGAGACGGAGGAAGTATTTATTCCATTTTAAAAAATGTGCCTAAGTGTATGGAGGAAGGGTATGGATCTTCTGTGCCACTTTGGTGTGACATCTCTTGTGACACTGCATTGGATGAATGACACGTAAGAGAGATAAGAGATACTATATCCTAAGTCAATCAGTCAACCATTGGGGCAAGAGATTGAATTTCTCCACCCTGACACATGTCATTCTATAAACAGATGTTACAGGAGATGTCACCAATGTGTCACAGAACATCCCGTGTCATAGAGGAATAGCTATTTTCATTTTTATTACTCCCATGCCTTTACCAATCGCGCCCTTATAGGCTTTCTATTAGGGATGTAATCGAACTGAATCGAGTCGAACACTACTAGGTTTGAGTATAGTTTGTTAATAATTATCGAACTCGAGACCGAGCTCGAACACGTCAAGAAAAAAATATATCGAACTCGAGCTCGAACTCAAACTGTTTGTTAAGGCTCACGAACGTGTTCACGAACACATAAAGTAACTTTTTATGAATATTTTTTCATGAACATTTAAATATTTTTGTTCGTAAATATTAAAAGAACGTTTCGTTTATAAACATCTAATGTTATTCATAATATTAAATAAACAAACTAACAAAATATAATAATAAACGCTACAAAAATATTTAAATAATGACTTAAGTTATTATCATATTTGTGTGGTTTAATATAAAATATTTAATTATTAAATATAAATAAATAAATAAATAATAATATATAATATTAAAAAATAATTATAAAATTTACGAACACGTTTGCGAGCTATTAACGAGCTCATTAACGAATATGTTTGCGAGCTTTCGAGCCGAACACCCTTAGGCTTGAGTTTGGTTTGATAAACTATTCGAGCTCAAAATTTAAGTTTGGTTTGGTTTGTTAAGATTAACGAACGAACTCAAACGAACACTTTATCGAATCGAAACCCGAATAATTCGCGAACGGTTTGGTTCGCTTACCTCCATACTTTAAATAATTGCTACTTTATCAACTAGAACTAATTATAAGTTTTTTGTCTTTTTTATTTTTTTCATTTAAAAAAATTAAAAGGTGTTAGCTTACTAACATGGGTCAATAAAGACTACTGTTTTGGGATATTAGACTATGACTGATATTTTTATTTTTAATATCTACTTAGTAATTATTTTATCCTTATCCAGTTGATTTATCAAATTTTCTTTTCTATTTAGAGCAAAATTACTGTCTCACGATTCAATGTTTCTTTTATCCGTTATCCCTTTATTAAAGTAGAGATAATTACTCTTAGATACATAAAAGGCAAAAGGTTGTGTGTGCTCGGGCACACGGGAGCACATTCCTTGTGTTTATAGAATTTTGTTCTAAATTGTATATTCTTTAGTATAAAGATATATATCATTTATTTTACAAGGCAAAACCTTGTGTGCGCTCGAGCGCACGGAAGCACACACTATGTGTGCCTTTAGAATTTTATGTTAAATTGTGTACCCTTTAGTATAAAGATGTGTACCCTTTATTTCCTGAAGAAAAATAAAAAATATAATGAAAAATGTATACTCTTTAGAACAAAATGGTGAATCATTATTAATTAAAGTGTATATCATTTAGAACAAAATAATGTACCTATTATTCATAATACTAAATTTTAAAGGCGCACGCAAGCACTCTACATAAAATTAACTATTAGATACATAATTTTAAAAACATTACTCTTAAACACATTATTTCATTGTTAATTGTCAAATTTACCCTTATTTTAGTTAAATACACTAAATGTTTTTTATCAGTTATTACCCTTTATTAACGATAGAGATAATTACTCTTAGATACATAAAATTAATTATTAGATACACAATTTTAAAATATTACTTTTAACTACATTATTTCATTGTTGATTGCTAAATTTTTTCTTATTTTAGTTAAATGCATGAAATGTAGATTCTTTCCCGTATACAATTTTTTCTCCCAATTCCCGCAATTAATGGCATGTTTTTCCCAATTCCGCAACTGCACGAAACTACACGAAATGCAGATTTTTTTTGCATAAAATGTAAATTTTGGTTGATTTTTCTGCATGAAATGCAGATTCTACTTAAGAAATGCAAATATTTTGGGGGATTTAGCATGAAATGCAGATTTTTCAGGTGAATTAAAAACTGCACGAAGTCAATTAAAATTTATGTAGATCCAATTTCTACCAATTACAAAGATATGGGCAGTTTACAAAGATATGAATTGAGTTATTTACAGTAGGAATCTTACAATCATCCATGGAATGTCATCAAAGATAAATCTAAGGGAACAAAAAAAATTATGACCCACAAACCTAAAATTAATTTTTTTTGTATTAATCTGATGCTCCTTCTGATCAAATAATTATATCCTTAAAATTTTATGAAAAGTAGCACTCCACTTAAATCTAAAGGAAAATAAAGGCATAATTTCATTTGATTTCACAACACATTCATATAATTACATAATCTTGTGATTATTCAGAGCAAATACCGTTTAGAAAAACTATCCCGCAACCACCAATTACATTTCTGGAAAAATTGTTCATGTTCGATTCCACCCACATTCTGTTTACATATTACCTTTCATTTTATTTTTGAACTCTCAATAACTCTGAACTCACATCTGGCATGACGCACTGAATAATTCTTCATAGATGATATCAATGCTCTTTTATCTTTGAAGACCATATGTTCCTTCAATACTCCCTCATCCTCATCGTATGACAGAGTTCCAGATGACATATCTATTGAATCGATAGGTACATCCTCAAATGAAGAATGTAAAAAAGGTACACTTGTTATATCAGGATGTGATGCTACAACTTGTGGCATTAACTCTTCAGATGTTGCACGAGGTGGATCACAAGCATCACCATCTTGATTAGAAAAAAACTTATCGTCAGAACTATTATCACTAGATTCTGAATTAGAATGATCATTTACTCTAAAAGAATCTCGGGGTACCTCAGTATCAACTGACTTAGTTGGAACATCATCATCAGTATCCATGTTATTGATATGAACTGAAACATCGAGAACATTCACATCTTTAAAAGAAGGTAATTCAGAACTACTAACAATGATGCATACTGGGAATACAAATCTTCAAATGGATTCTGCGTTGGGTGTAATTGAGTTTCTACATTGACAAATTGCTCAATAGATCTTAAACCAATACTCGGGTAAAAAAATTCTTGAAGGTCGCGATCATTTGTAATAGGAACCATATGTGATGTGTTACAATCAAAATATTTTGCAAATACTTTCAAGGAATACTGAATCAAGCCAAATCTCGTCATTTCATACAACAGACTGAGTAAATTGTTAAAAGTAATGCTACGATCAATTCGTGTTACTCTAACAACTACTTCGCCGAAGTATACAACTCCAATATCACTCGAGCTTGTCATATCTTCCATTAAAAAAATAAGATAAGATAAGATAAGATAAATTATATATATAAACACATAAAATATATATAAATTTTGTTATATTTTTTTATAGCCGTCAATTTTGTTTTTCTTTTTTATAATCTTAGTTAATTAGTTTTATTATAATATTTTTTAATTTTATATATTTATATATAATTATATTTTAATTTTATTATAATTTTTCTTCATCAAATGTTAAATGATTTTTTTTTATTTTGATGAATACATATATTAATGTTTAAAAACATAAAAATTATCCAAAATTTCCTTTATTTATAAATAAGACCTTTATTCATTTACTTCATACACACAAAAATTATTCTCATGGCCATCAATTTTATTTTTTATTCTTATAAATTTTTTTAATTAGTTTATATATATATATATATATATATATATATATATATATATATATATATATATATATATATATATATATATATATATATATATATATATACTATTTTACTAAATTCTTTTTATCATTAATTAAATTTACATTATTTAAATTTCTTTTAAATAATTTAATTTAATTTTTTTTATATATTTTTAAACTTTCTTTTCGTTCTTTTTTTTCTTAATTCTTTTATGCTTGCATCTATTTTTTTCTCTCAAAATTTTAGTAGTATGTAAATTAAATTTGTCTTTCTTTAATTTTTTTTAAAAATTGTTAATACCTATAGATATTTTTAAAATTTATTTTGTTCATATTATGTAAAATATAATTTTTTCTTCATATCACGTAAATTCTTTTCTTATTTATTTGTATTAAAATATATAAAGTTTTATTTTATATTAATATATATTAATTTTATTATAATTCTTTTTCTTTGAGATTCAATTTAATTTTATTAAAATTTCTTTTGATTATTTTTTGTTACTCTTTTATTTAATTTTTTCTTTTTTTATTTATTTTTATTAATACATATTAATTTTACTATAATATTTTTCTTTGATAATAAATAATATTTTCAATATTATAATTTCATGTCCCATATAATACGCGAGATTTGTATTAGTTTATTGTTGAGAGTAAAAATAAGCGTGTTTGATTGTCGAATTTAACACCTTATTGATGAGAATTGTTGTTATGTATTAGCACAAGGGTCTTATATTCATTATATTTGAGAAAAAAGGTGCAACTTGTGCATGAATGCTGAAAAAATGGACATCTAACTTTCATAATTTTTCTATATTTATGTGGAGATCAAAACTGGTATCATCATATATGGTTGGAAAGCCACATAAGAGAAGGTCGTTTTGGCAAAAAGAACACCCCAATCAGATTCCAAACGAGAAAGTTATGATCAAAGTGGTGACATCGCGCAAGTTGTACCGAATAGAACGGCTGTTCCACTTTTCATGACTTTTTATATATTCAAATAATAGATTTTCTATGAGCTCTTATATGGACAGAAAGCCAAGGAAGAAAGGATCGCGTGAGCACAAGAATTGCTCAAATCGGAGATCGAATGTGGAAGTTATGCGCGAAATGGTGAGATGGCGCACGTTTGTTCTACCAGTGAGAGTCCATTCGACGAGAATCATCTTGGTCGAACGGAGGAGGAAAGTCAAACAAAATGTGCAAAATTATACAGAGAGCTTGTTCGACTTCCGTTCGACTTGGAGGCCTTGTTCGACTTCTGAAGGCTTGGTCGAATGGAATGTCGCTAATGCTATTTTTGGTAGTTTTGGGTTTTTTTTTACCAAATTTGGCATATGTCTCAAGTAAAAACCCATTCAAGGTCAGTGAGGAGCACTTTATAAGTATAAAAAGGGATGTATAGCACATCATATTGGGGAGATTAATCATATTGGGTTGGAGAGAGGCCACAACAACACTACACCCCACAAGGGAGATCACCCCTCAACCATCATCCACATCCTTTCCTCCATCCATCCATCACTTTGAAGGTTCGTTTGTGAAATCAAGAGGAGAACCAAGAGGAGGATTCAAGACGTAGAAGTATGCGACGACTCTCACATATAGAGTTTATTTCGTTTCCTAATTTATCTTGTAATTTTTCAGACATCCATGTAAGATCTATCCAACACCCATGAGTATTCTTCGTAACATCATGGACTAGAGCCTTTTTGGTAGTACTAGGGTTGTGAAAGTTTTTACGAATGAATTGATCTTTCATGTGTAAACTCCGTACAACACTACTTGTGGATTTATTTTATATATGATTGTGCTTTCTTAATCCATATTCACGCTTGTTTTGTGCATCTTCAATTGGTATATGAGTCTGACTATATATCTTGGTTGTAAATTGAGTGCGTTCACCACTGAACAGGATTCCATGTTATGATTCTAAGTGAGGTGACTCCGAAACTTCATTAGAACTATCATATATGAATACTTATTAATTGAATTGAATTCGGGTTATTAAGTAGGATAAAGAGGATAATTTTATAGTACCTATAATGGGAGATCATATCGGATTAGAGTACCAATCCTAGGGGAAAATAATTGATACTGCTAGTACCTAGAAAGAGGGGTGAAATTACGTCTCTTGCTCCGAGGTTATTCACACATGTTACATGCATATTTGCTTGTGTCTATAGAGTAGATTTGCATGGTTTAGTGATGCGTCCATACTCCACAAGACAGAGTCGGCCTGCACTTGAGAGAGAGGTTAAGTAGTAAAATTGGATTACCATAGTGTTACCTATTCTCCTACTTGATCCACTTTTGTATTTTTCTAGTGCTGCTTTATTTTATTTGTTATTTAATTTTAGTATTTTAGTTGATAATTAATTCCACAACTCTTATTGCATTTCGTGTGAACTAATTTAGATAATAGTTAAATTGATAATACGTCGTCCTTTGGGTTCGATATTTAACTTGGTCACTTACTTAAGCTGCAACTGATATCCTTAATACTTGGGGATTAATTTTGCGTGCAAAGAAAACGCACATCAAGTTCTTTACGCCATTGTCGGGGACGACTGTTATTATTAATTTATTATTTCTAGTTGATTAAAACTTTTATTCGTGATTATTTATTTCTATCTAACCTTGAATTTTTCTGAGGTACTTGTGCACTAGAAAAAGGTGAGGAAGGAAAGGAACGAATAACACATTGAGCTAAACATGGCCAGAGCAAGGCAAAATCCGGATGATATTGCCATACGTGAAATTTTCACAAACTATAGGATTGGCAACATGGGGTTGATAGGAGCAAGGGGGGAAGATGATGATTTTGAGATACATCCCGCTCTTATTAACATGATAGAGAAGAATCCTTTTTCTGGAGGTCATTTTGAAGATCCATATCATCATCTCAAAAGATGTCTTAGTTGTGCAAACACTAAGAAGGGTGCTGAAGCTAATAATAATGCTAGACGGATCACCCTATTCAAATTCTCTTTGATTGATAGGGCAGAAGCTTGGAATGAGACTTTTGATGCAGCACATTGCACTACTTGGGATCAACTACAGCAGAAGTTCTTGGAGAGATACATGCCACCCTCAAGGATCTTAAGAATGAAACAAGAGATAACCCAAATTGTTATGAATCAGGGTGAGTAATTTCATGAGGCGTGGGAAAGATTTAAAGACATGCTCAGGCGGTGCCCACAACATGGAATATCTAAAGTTGAGTACATAAGCATCTTCTACTATTGATTGGATTGTGAGTCGTGTGTTCTTATTGATGCATCATCAGGAGGAGCACTGTTATCTAAGACAACACTTGAAGCAGAAAAGTTATTTGAAAACATCTCTATGAATTCACGTGACTGGCCTACAGAAAGAGTAAGAGGATCATATGTACTAGGTAAGGTGGCATGATGAGCGTTTTCTCAACACACAAAATTAATCCTCAAGTATAAGGATATCAATTGTAGTTTCGAAAGGTGACCAAGTAATTATCTAATCCAAGGGACGAATTATTATCAATTCAATTATATTCTATTTAACTAAGAATATGTTGGCAAAATTGATTTGATTTGTTTATTAAACTAAATAACATAGATTGAAATAATAAAGTAATTAAACAAGCAATAGAGAAACTTTGGTGGTGATCAAGTAATTAATAGAGTAGTTCGTCAAGTAATCCAGTTTTACTTATTAATTTTCTTTCCATGTGTTGTTGTCCGACTCTACCTTGTGGTTTATGGACGCATCACTAAACCATGCAAGCATACTCTATAGACACAAGTAAGCAAGCGTATGATACGTGTGAATATCCTTGGAGCAAGATGTATACTTTACCCCATTTCTAGATACTATCATAATCAATTATTTCCCGTACACTTAGTACTCTAACCCGATTTGATCTTCCTTTTTAGGTACTATAAAGTTATACTCTTTATCCTACTTATTAACCCGAATATGATTTAATTAAAATGTATCTATATAAGATAGTTCTAATAAGACTTCGGAATCTCTTCACTTAAAATTATAACATACAATCCTGCTAAGTGGTGAACGCACTCAATCAATAACCAAGAGATGCATTCAGACTCTACATAACAGTTAAAGATTCACAAAATAACCGTGAGTATGAATTAAAAGGCACAATCTTATATAGAATAAACCATAAGTTGTACGGAGTTTACACATGAAAATTCAATTAACTCATAAAACTTTCATAGCCCTAGAACTACCGGAGCGGTTCTAGCCCATGATTGATCTAGGAACAATCATGGCTAGTTGGTATGATCTTACTTGACTCGCTAGACGAACCTCTCCTTATAACTCCTTCGGATGATGGTAGGGCTTGGTGAATAATGGATGATGAATTCCTTCTTATCGTCTCCCCCTTCTCCTGCGAAAGCTCTTCTTTTATACTTGTAAACTCTCCTTATGGGCCTTGGATGGACTTTTTGAGCAAACACACGCACCGAAGATGTAAAAATACGAATTTGGTAAGTTTTCGAACGTCGATACGACCAAACACGTTGGTCTAACTCCTGTATGTTGGTCGAATCCCTCTGTAACTTGGCTTCTGACTCCAGATTCGACCAGGATGTTAGTCGAACTAGACACTTTCTGGTCAAACCGGAGCTGCTTCTGTTTACGCTTCTAGTTCGACCATGGTTCGACCAAGTGGTTTGGTCGAACTAGACTTTTCTGAGCTTAGTTCGACTAGAGGTGCTGGTCGAACTCCCTTTTTCTTGGTCGAACTCGACCCCTGAATGGTCGAATCCACTCCTGTTTTTTCCTCTTTCCGAATCCGATCACTTCCAACTCATTTTCCATAAAAAATCAACTCAAATAGCCTTGTAAACTCCTGATTCGTGACTTTCCACCAAGTATATTAATTAACATCGAATTATCATCATTAATTACACCATAAGTACACTAATTCAAGCTCGAAACTAGTGAATTTACACACTCATCAAACCTCCAAACTTACATGTTGCTCGTCCCGAGGCAACGAAATCAAGACCTAAGAGTAGTGTAAAATTCACAACCACCAATACAATTCATACTCATACATGCAATCCATCAATTGAACACAAGTATTACAAGCATCATATGAATCATTCATGCAAAACATCACTCAATTATAATACCTTTCGGAGTACAAAATCATCTAGCTCACAAGATAAATATTTACTCTCTCTCTCAAGTATAAAAGATGTACACTCTAACACGTTAGTATTTACGCTCATATTCAATTCATATTTCCGTGTAACCATAAGCTTGACAAGGGTCTCAAAACTCAACTTATAATCGATTCCTTACTAGGATCACAAGGGACTTATTTTTGGGTTGTAATGTTGGCTCTTTGTTAAAGGTAGGAAATTTTGGGTAAAGTGACTAATTCACTAGTAGAAAATTTCCTTGGAGTTGTGCTTTTCATCACATAGCTTCGTCTGCTCCTCCATCTTCTTCTCATAAACTTCATAGTTTGAATTATCCTTCTTTTTCCAAGCATCAATATCATCTTTCTTCAATGAGCAAGGGCACCAATTTTGGGCACTACCCTTCTAAGCAATCGGGTTACCAGTCTCAGGCACTACCCCTAAACAAGATTTAACCATACTTCTTTCTTTTTCATAATTCTCAACCAAGCTTCAACTTTTACATTCTTTCAAGCTCTTACACACCTCAACTCTCTACTAATGAATAGGGTATTCAACAAGGCTCAAGTAAGGTCTAATAAGGCTTTTTATCAAGACTTGCCAAAGAAAAATCTTTTTAAGTCTCAAAAGGGCTTGCAATGATACATATTAAAAGGTAAGGTAAAATTTTGGCAAGCATCATGATTACATAATAATGGTCTAAGGTCATGTCCTAGCAATTCCTCAATCATAAGTTTCACACAAGACGCCAAGCCAAGTTCTAGAATACGGTCATACGAACGATTCTCTCAAGAATGAATAACCATGAACTAGCATGGTTCAAATGCTCAAATCCTCACATGGGTAAATAGATTCCTAAGTACTCCTTCAAGTAAATAACCAAGATCAATTTCACAATAAATTCACATATTTATCAAGCATACATGCTTACAATCAATAGCAATTAACACATGTAACATACAACTGCATCATGCTAACCATGAACCCTCTCAACATACAATACATACAAGTATCAATCATCATCTCTCAATCCACATCAAATCAATATAAGTACATGCCACTCACACCAAATACCCATCCTGTAAAGAGAAAAAGAGAAGGGAGATGAGATGAATCAGACAAAGACAAAAACCTTGTGCATCCTACTCCTTCGGAGCATCATCATCATCGCTCGCACCCTCTTCATCACCATTCATCTCCGAGCGCAATCGATCCATATCTCTATGAAGAGCAGTGAGATTCCTATCCATCATGCGCTCATGAGCAAACAATCTCTCTAATCTCTGATCCATCTCCACATAATTTTTCTGCAGTGTGTTAAACTTCCCATCCAGTGCTACGTAGTTCACACTCGCCAACTCCAGCTGCCTATTCGTCTCTTGTTGGTTCGCATTCAGTGTAGCGAACTGCTCATGAATCATCCTAAACTGCTCCTGCAAATAGGCATCTAGACCAGCCCACTGCTGCTGCAGTGGCACTGCTAGAATGGGTCGTGGTGGCCTCTCATGCGGCTGTGGATCTCCCATCTCTGGATCCAAATGATTCTTTCCAAGCTCCTGCTGCTGCTGTGGCTGAAAATGCCCCTCGTCTACAATCTCTGCAGCTCCTCCATCATCCTCTCAGCATACATCTGAGCTACAATCCTCCAATCTCCCTTTGTTAAACAAGTGATGGAGATAGCGGTGTGCCCGAGGGTGTTCATCAACATGTTCCCTCATTTCGAATAGTAGTCAACACACCCAAATCATAAGGGAACATGAAAGTGAGAGGCTTCGATCCCCTAGTAAAGAACCAATCTCCATCCCTCAGATGGGCAAATCCTCCCTTCACGCAAAAGCTCATCACCAAATCAGGATCCTCCAGGATAGGTGAAATGTCGGCGAAGTTCATATGATAGTACTCAGCTATCGAGGTTAGCAACCCTCCTATGTTCAATCTCTAAAATGGAGAACACCTGAACCTGTTAAGCTGATAGATGAGATATGATCCCATATTGAACCTCACTCCCTTGAGCATACACCAAAGGACATACAACTCTCCATTTGACACACAGCTTCCCTCCGATCGAGCAAACAGTGTGTTGCTCAACACTCGATCCATGTATCAGAGCATCGGGTTCTGAATCAACGAAACTCAAGCACTGCTAGTCCTATAATCCACATCCTCACCAGAAATTTCTCTCCACAATCTGTTAGCATTAAAGTACCCATTCTCCGCTCTCGAAATCCCCCTTGGAGTCTGAAACAGGATATTCAAATCCTCAGCTGACCATGTCCTCTGCTCACCTCCAAGCTAAAACGAACACTCTAACGTAAGATTACCTGACCCTTTCTTCACAGTAAACAAACATAATACTTCCGCAGTCGCATGGAAATAAGTAGGCTTCTTCAGCTCCATAAAGTGGCGAATACCAACTTGATCAAACATCCAAAAGATATCGTCTTGGATGTTCATAGTAACCATTGCTCCATCATCTTGATACCTTGTTCGAGCAATCTTATCTGACATGTCCACCCACTTCTCCTTGATCTCATCCCATTCATTAATCTGAATCTTGAAGTTCGAAGATAATCGCTCTTGAAGCCTTAGCTTCTTTGTCACCGCATCCTCATGAAACGGTCTATCTTGCCTCTTCTTAGATCAAAGCTCGGCCTCCTTTCCTTTTTCTTAAAACAATACTTCAATCCAACAACCAAGAAAGGAAAACCAAACTAATGCATTCAACTCTACTCAAGACTTCAAGTTTTTCAATACCTAATCACACCAAACAAGCATGATTCATCCTAATGATCTAACAATTCAATTCACATGCTCATTCATCCTCATTCCAATCACCAAGTCGCAATAGGATCAACAAATGATTCAACAAACCACAAGCATGCATTACTACTCAAATTCAAGCAATCCAACATAAGATCTACTCAAACTCAATCAATTCTCCAACAATTCAACATGCTTCATCCCAAAACTACTCACATTCCTCATAACTTCACATAATCAATATAGTTCAATCCAATTCAATCAATCAAAATCAAACCCAACAACTATTCATATGAATTATGCACTAAAACTTCAAACAACACCTTGAATCCATAAAAAACTTTGTTTAATCAACATACCCACTCATAATTGACGATTAGAACTTCAATCCTAGGGCATTAGGGTTGAGAAACATACCTTTTGAATCGGCCATGGCTTAGAATGAACAAGTATGAAATTCCTCCAAAAATCACGACGAACCCTAGTTTTTCAACTAGATTGCTCCAAAAACGCAATGAATTGAGTGGAATGTGTGTGGAATATTGTTTAATCAAGGCAAAATTACGTGTAATCAAAGATTGGAGGAAAGGATTTTTGATTCGGGATAAATTTGGGTGGGGTGGTGTGTGAAATGCTCGAATGAACATGAAAAATGAGGGTTAAAATCACTTACCTGGGCTAGATTTGACCAATCCAGGAGGTCGAATCGGATTGACGTAGTTGAATCCATGGTCGAACTCCTCTACTAGAAAACCAATCATCGCGATTCGACCACCGTTCAACCAAGTGCTCTGGTCGAACTCTTACGTCGTGGTTGAACTCGACTGTTCAATAACTTTCAGGTTCACGATTCGATCTCAATTCGACCAAGCTGCTTGGTCGAACCCGTCTGTATAACTCTCTGATTGTCAGTTTGACTTGCCCCTTTGGTCGAACTCCTGGTTGAACTCACTACTGTTTGGTCGAATTGACCCGTAACAAACTCTCTGATCCTCAATTCGACCAGGGCTCTCTCGTTCGACCTGCACGTCTAGTCGATATCAACCCCTGATGCTTCAAACTCAAAATTTCTTCATCCTCTACACACTTTAAGCTCAAAAATGAACATTCGGTACCAAAATAGATCAAAACTAGCTCGAGAATCAATCTTAAACTTGACATCCATGAGTAACTCCACATAACATACTAAAAACAACACCAAACACCATAAAACATTAGGCAAATTGCAGAAAAATCAACATACCACAACCGATAAAAGTTTTGATATGCCGCAAAAAATCAACTCCCCTAACAAACAGTACAAAGAAAGGATTATACTCTCAATGCTTCAATGAGGTAAGTACATCACATCCTCCCCAAACATAGTAGAAACTATAGTGAAACTAAGTTTGCAAAGAGATGTAATTGCCAATAAATAAGCATATCAAATATAAAATTTTTTTACTCACACAAAAAGAAATAAAGCAATAAAACGGGAGGGAAAGCCCCCAACAGGCACTCATGTTTAACATCGGAGAGTCACGACGGTACCAATTTAGTGCAAGGTATCCTCAAATTCAATGCAAACATCATTCGGTGACTTGTAATGCTTCAATCGATGCCCATTCGCTGCGATAATGTCTCCATCGTTGTCCATAAGCTCAAAACTCCCCCTCCACAGGTTATATGGATAATGAATGGCCCCGTCCATTTTGATTTCAATTTTCTTGCGAAAAGCTTCAAACGAGAGTTAAAAAGCAATACCTTTTTACCTTCCTTGAACTCATTGTAAGAGATCTTTGAATCATGCCATTTCTTCATTCTCTCCTTGTAGATCTCTGAGTTCTTGTAAGTTCGATTCCTGAACTCATCCAATTGATTGATATGAGTCATCCTCAACTCCTTTTGCTCCTTCACAGACAAGTTCAAACTCCTCAAAGCCCAAAAAGCTTTGTGCTGAATCTCTATGGGTAAGTGGCACGACTTTCCATAGACGATTTGATACGGTGACATATCCAACACCATTTTGTAAGCAGTTTGAAAACCCCACAAAACATCATCGAGCTTCATAGCCCAATCCTTTCTATTGGTTCCTAATACCTTCTCCAAGATTTGCTTAACTTGCTTGTTGGAAACTTCAGCTTGCCCATTTGCTTGAGGATGATAGGGTGTAGTGACCCAATGCTTAACTTCATAATCCTTAAGCACCTTCTCAAGAAGCTTGTTGAAGAAGTGAGAACCTCCATCACTCACTAGATCTCTAGGAACTCCTTAGCGAGCAAATATATATTTCTTCAAGAAAGATAAAACAGTCCTTGAATCATTCACGCGAGTGAGAATGACTTCCACCCCTTAGAAACATAATCCACAGCTAAAAGGATGTAAATAAATCCATTAGATGGGGGAAAAGGCCCCATAAAATCGATCCCCATACATCAAAGATCTCGACAATAATGCTCGGCTGAAGTGGCATCTCATCTCGTCGACTTATTTCCCATCCTTTGACATCTATTGCATGTCGCTATATAGGATTCACAATCTTTAAACAAAGTCGGCCAATAAAGAGCAGATTGAAGTACCCTCGCTGCCGTCTTTTGAGCTTCAAAGTGCCCCCCGTTAGGTTGTGCATGATAAAAATCGAGTACACTCTCCATCTCCATCTCGGGTACACACCTACGGACTATGGAATCCGTACATATCTTGTAGACAAACGGATCATACCATATAAATGTCTCAGCATCCCTCTTGAATTTCGCAAGTTGATATCAGTTGAGATCTCTTGGAATTTCACCTACGGCAATGTAATTCATATAATCCGCATACCATGGATCCATTCCTTGTGCAGCTACCACACATGCTCTTTTAGCTACTTCAACAAGCACTGACATAATTTTCTCATCATGAAACATCTCCTCAATGTAATCGAAAGAATCATCACAATGTTTCCTTGTCTCCAACCTTGATAGGTGATCCGCCAAAATATTCTCAGTACCCTTCTTATCACGGATCTCCATATCAAATTCCTACAGAAGAAGAATCCATCGAATGATTCTTGGCTTTGTTTCCTTCTTCTCCATCAAGTACTGGATCACAGAATGATCCGTGTACACTATCATCTTCATGCCAACCAAATACTGTCAGAACTTGTTGAATGCATACACCACAGCTAAAAACTACTTTTCAGTCACAATGTAGTTCTTTTGTGCAGCATCAAAAATTTTACTCGTATAGTAAATGACGCAGAACTTCTTTTCCCTTAACTGCCCAAGCACCACTCCAAGTGCTAGATCACTTGTATCACACATAAGTACAAACGGCTGAGTCTAATCTAGTGTGATCAAGATAGGTGCAGTAATAAGAGCCTCCTTCAAAACCTGAAAAGTTGTTAGACACTCTTTATCAAAAATAAAAGGAACAACCTTTTCAAGCAAATGAGATAAGGGCTTGGACTATTTTGAGAAGTCTTTTATGAATCTTCTATAAAAATCGGCGTGTCCAAGGAAAGACCGCACTCCTCTTTCATTCGTAGATGGTGGAAGCTTCTCAATTGTCACCACCTTTGTTCTATCCACCTGCAATCCCTTGGCCGAAATATGATTGCCAAGAACAATCTCATCTCTTACCATGAAGTGACACTTCTCTTAATTCAAGACAAGATTAGTATCTTGGCATCTCTTCAAAACATTAGCAAGGTTAGATAAAAAAATATCAAAGGAGGAACCAAACATAGAAAAATCATCCATAAACACCTCCATGATCTTTTCTATCAACCCATCAAATATGAACATCATGCAATGCTGAAATGTAGCTGGCGCATTACACAATCCAAAAGGCATCTTCCTAAAAGCAAAAGTTCCATAAGGACAAGTAAAAGTGGTCTTTTCCTAGTCCTTTGGTGCAATCATGATTTGATTATAACCCGAATACAAATCCAAGAAACAATAAAACTCATACCCTGCAAGATGTTCAAGCATTTGATCTATGGAAGGAAGGGAAAAATAGTCTTTGCATGTATTTTCATTCAGTTTCCTGTAATCCGTACACACACGCCATCCCGTCGGAATCCTAGTGGGTAAAGTCTCACCATCTTCGGCTTTCACTATAGTCATCCCCCCTTTTTAGCAACTACATGCAATGGACTCACATGGGGACTATCACTAATAGGATAAATAATACCTGCATCTAGCCACATTAGGATTTGCTTCCTAATCACTTCTTGAATCGCGAGATACACCCTCCACTGATTCTGAATGCTATTCTTGGCCTCATCTAACAACCTTATTCTATGTATACAATAGGAAGAACTAATACTCTTTAAATCATCAAGAGACCAATCAATCGCAGATTTATACTTTCTAAGCACATCAAATAATTCCTCAAGTTGATCATCATCAAGAGAAGAAGATACAATTACCGGATATTTTTCATTGTCACCTAGGTAGGCATACTTCAAGTGTTTCGATAACAATTTCAACTCCTCTTTTTTCTCTTCCTGAGGTGCACTCTCTCGATCCAATGACAAGTACTTCCTAGTCCACTTGACCTCTTCAATTTTGGTCATTGTCGACTCATACCTGTCATTTCCCAAAGCAAGTAAGTTTTCAAGAAATTCAATACATACCTCATTAGAGAGATCATCAAGCTCCGTAGTGGGAAAAGTAAGAGATTCCATCACACATGTCTCAAGAGGATTCTTTGACAGAATCAAAGACATGTCTTCATTCACAATTTCCTCCACTATATCAATACTCTGACACTGCATCTCTATTGACATCTTCATTGCTTTATCAAGGTTGAATAGGTTCTCTTCTTTATCCATCCTTAGCCTCAACTCATCCTTCTGCACATCGATCATGGCTCCCGTAGTAGCAAGGAAAGGTCTCCCTAAGATAAGAGGGACGTTATCCTTGTCATCTTCCATCTCCAGCACCAGAAAATCCACAGGAAAGACTAACTTCTCTGCTTTGACAAGAACGTCTTCGATCACACCCTTCGAAAAAGTCATGGACCTATCCTCTAGTTATAGAGCAAATGTCGTGGGAGTCAACTCCCCTAAACCATGCCTTTGAATGGTAGACAACGACATCAAATTGATGCTTGCCCCAAGATCACACAAGGCTCGACGTGCCGGCCACTTTCCAATTTCACATAAGATTGTGAAGCTTCCCGATCCTTAAGTTTAGCTGGCAGCTTCCTCTGGATGATCGAGCTGCAGTTTTCAGATAAATTAACCATTTTAATTCCATTCAAGCTTCTCTTCTTCAAAAGAATATCCTTCAGAAAGCAAGCATAATACGTCATCTCCAATATTGCTTCAGAGAAAGGAATGTTCAAGCTAATTTTGTTTATGATTTCTGAAAACTTCTTGAACTTCTCTTCCAATCCCTTTTTACTATCTTGAGAGGAAAGGATGGAGGTATCTTTGTTTTGGGAATCCCCCATTCATCACGTTCAGCTTTCTTCGCTTTATCCTTTTCAGCTCTCAATCTCTTAGCTCTTTCCCACTTCTTCTCTGCTATAATCTCTGTACTCTGCTCTTTGGAAGACACTGTAGTAGTTTCAACATCATGTGTAGCATTCAACATGGAAAATGGCACAGAACAGGTGAGTTCGACCTAAGTTCGACCTGGGTAGGTGGTCGATCTCGGCAAGTAATGGTCGAACTGCACACCTGAAAGATCGTTCTTCCTCATACAGTCAGATTCGACCATGGTTCGACCAACAGGTTTGGTTGAGCTGTGGTGATCGTGGTCGAATTGGGAATCGAACAAAACAGAGTGCTCTGAACAGTCGAGTTCGACCTCAGTTCGACAAGCGGTTCTGGTCAAACTCATCTGATTTTGGTCGAACTGACCTTTTGACTCCTCCAGATGTCGCCCAGGTGCCGAGTCTGACCTTCCCTGTTAAGTTCGACCTGGCTGTCTAGTCGAATCAGGGTCGAATAAGGCTCCTTTTGCTTCAGACTTCAATTCTGGCTTCATCGGTCCCTCATACTGCGTTCCAGACCTCAGTGTAATAGTGTGAGAAGATTTTGGATTCTCAATACTCTGAGACGGAAGCTTCCCTCTCTCTATAGTTTGAGTCAATTTATTCACATTTCCTGACATCTCCCCCATTAACAACGTAAGGTCCTTCACTTGTGTAGTCAAATCCTTATAATGATCATCAATCTTCTTCTCTAATTTGGTCTCAAGACGATCTACTCTTGCATCATTCCTTGCCATGTACCTTTTCACAGTATCCTAAAAATCGGCTTCCCTTATTCCACTTAAGCTCCCGGATCAACGCCGATAGGAGACTGCATTGCATTATTCGGATTGCTCCATGAAAACTCTGGCCTCCTTGGTTGTTAAATAACTACTCGGGGGACCACAATTGTTGTAGTTCCCTTTAAAGTTCTGGTTTCCTTGATTCGGGTACCTAGTTCCTTGAATACTCTGTCCCGTAACGTAATTTGCCTCCTCGATCTCCTCTTGGCTAGTTCCTTTATACACCGATATTTTCCTTGATTCGACCAGGAAAATTTTGCTGCATACTCCAAAGAATTCGGCCTAAAACTTTTGAAGAATCGGCTACAAGATCTCACAACATAGAGTTGAGATTGACATCAAATCATATCGAATGGCCCTCTATTCAAGACTCTTACGAGTTTGAAGACATGCCTTTTGATGAGTTCATGGAAGAGAAATCGCAGACAGAGACCGCGGTTTCCATAAAATTTCATAGAAATGAAGTGGAAGCAAGAGAAAACAGCGCATCCCAAGAGAGGGCAATGAACTGTTGACTAACTCAAGTGCAAAGCTCCTTGATATGAGCTAAAACTATCTACACATAAAGCTCCTTGACAAGAGCAAAAATTGTCTGCATTATGCTTCTTGATAGGAGCTTAAACTATCTGAAATCTCTCAAGTCTACATTACGTTCCTTGATATGAGATAAAACTATCTACACACAAGACTCCTTGATACGAGCTTAAACTATCTAAAATCTTTCAAGTCACACTCCTAGACACGAGAAAAAATTGTCTACAAATCAAATTCCATGCTCCACGACAAGAGTAAAAACTGTCCATACAAAGCTCCTTAATATGAGATAAAACTATCCAAAATGCTCACAAGTTATGTTTCTCAACATGAGTAAAAATTGTTCACACAACGCTCTTTGATATAAGCTAAAACTATCCAAAATCCTCACAAGTTATGCTCCTCAGCATGAGATAAAACTATCCACACAATGCTCCTTGATATGAGTATAAGCTATTTACACATCAAATCAAATTTCTTTGAGAAGAGACTAAATTCTCCACACATTACGCTTCTTGACACGAGCTAAAACTATCTACAAATTAAATTCCCAGCTCCTTGATACAAGTAAAAACTATCCATGCAATGCTCTTTGATACGAGTCTAAACTATCTAACACACAAGGCTCTTCGACATGAGCGAAAACTGTTCAAACAATGCTCCTTAATACGAGCTTAAACTATCTAAAACTCTCAAGTCAATGCTTATTGATATGAGCTAAACTATCAACACACAACTATCTAAAATTCGCAGCTTCTTGATATGAGTTAAAATCCTCTAAACCCAATGCTCCTTGACACGAGTATAAATTGTCAACAAATTTAAGTTCAACACTCCATGTCGCACGAGCTTAAATTGCATGTCACTCCTGTCCTCATGAGTTTAAATTGTGTACTTCACCCCCATCCAAATCAAATCATGTCCCTTTGAACACGTTATGATTTGATCCTCTTCAAAGAGGTATGTAGGCAGCTTAGTACTCTGCTAAGTTGAGTCATAATTCAGGCTATTCGTATCAAGTTGGTGAGAGAAGTAATAAAATTCAGTCATGTTGATAAAAAAAATGGAGTAGCGCAATTTGTTCATTTAAACACAAAGACGTCCATGAACAAAATGCGAGGAGACATTTGTAGGCACTTGAATTTTATTGCATATTAAATAAAAATCTCCGGCAAATTACACATTAAATATCAATTAATTATTTATTTGTTAATGAATTTAAATAAATTAATTCATAAAATAAATGTGTAAATAATTGATAATTGGTCTAGATCCAGTCAGTTAAGTCCAAATCAAGCAGACTTGCAAATAAAAAATGTCAAAGCCCAATTCTTTGGATGCCTTTGATTTTATTTATATCAAATCTGAATCAACCAATCAGATCAAAGTCCAAGACCACAAAATATGGTCAAGTCAATATCAACCAATCATACTGCGAGTTATATATGAAAGGTTCTTCATCCTTCACCTATGTAAGGAACCCTCCTCCATTCATTCTAAAAACACCTAAAGAGATATGAAGAACACGAGCAAAGACGAAAGTCCAACCTCTCTTCTATATCTTCAAGTCATTTTCAAACCTAAATCGACCTACAATCCAGGATCAAGGTGCTAAGCCCCCCCAGATCAAGCGTTCTTCATATCAAGTTCTTCAACGTTTGTTCAGCTCAAAAATTTGCGCTTTTTATAGGCCGTTCCATATGATTATTGCATAATTTTAACATTGTTTGTGGAGTTTATTACTTATTCTTATATTTTTATGAATTCACGGGTATTGTTGAGATTTTGCAGATTTTAGGCCTATTTTAGGATGAAAGTGATAAAATATAATAGGATTTGAGATGTGGATGTATACGTTGATCTGTTGGAGCAAAATTTGGTGTTGATTTGATTAAATATTAATGTGTGGTTAGTTGAGTTGGAATTTAGTTGCAATGCCACTGTTGAGAGTGAAATTTTATGTATTTTTGTCTCACATTACACCATTTTTGTTAAAATATGGCCATGATTTCGTGTAAGATTGTGTGATTTTCATATCTTATGTAGTTAAGATGCTACTAAGGTATTTTGTTGAGTTTTGAAGGGTAAAACATGATCCAAAGTTCAAAGTTGGAGTGAAGAGTGAAAGTGTGAAGGAATGCTGAAATATACACGTCCACATTGCATATTTTTTCTATATTTTTATAGAAGTCCAAATTGATCATGTGATATATGATTGAAAATCCACAGAAGAGAGGATCGATTTGGCATAAAATCACTCAAATCGGAGTCCGTATGAGGAAGTTATGCTCAAAACGGTGAGATCGCGCAGTGCAGTCTCTGCAGCTCGGCAGACAGCTCGGATCGAGTTGTATCCAACTTGCGTGAGTTTTTAGCCTAGTTGGGGTCCCACAGAGCCTACAAGACATCCTTGTTTAACCCATATGTAGCTCGGCAACTTCCAGATACAGCTTGGCTCGAGATGCGTGCCGAGCTGGGTTTGTTTCGGCCCAATTGTGGCATGTTCGATTCAGTAACGTATTTTTGACTTCTAGAACGTGATTTGATGTGATTTAGACATGAAAATAGCCATACAACAGTCCAAGACATAAAAGGGTGAATCACCACGCAATTGAGGAGAGCCCACACCACATCCATCGTGAATTGCTTGCTAAGACACACACACATCATATTAACGTCTTTCTTTTATCATCCATCCATATTCAAGAGGGTTCCAAGTGCTAATTGAGGGAGATCGGACAATCGGAGAGACGGAGAAGGAACGTGTGGCTACACTTACGCTAGGGTTTCGTGTTTCTATTCTTTTCCTTCCTTTTATCATGATTTTTTGTATGAATTGCTTAGCCATGAGTGTTGCTTGTGACCTCATGAGCTAATTTCTTATACAGTTCTAGGTTTTGATGGTTTAATTTAATTGATTTGGGAACCTAGACCAAGATTATGATTTTATGCAGTTGATATTCTGAATTTATTTAATTTAATCAGACTTTGCTTTTCTGCTTCATAACGTCTTCATAATAATTTCATGACATCCGCTATAATGCTTGATTTATTATGTTATCTTGTTTGTATTCATGATTGGTATTGTCTATCTATTAGGGATTGAAGTAGTTCCGCTATAAACACTTTAATTTCATGAACTGGTAAATCAGATTCTTGAATTGTCTAGTGGAACAATGCAATTAGACATTCAAGTTGGAAATGGATAGAACCTTGTAGTAATTCCAAAGAATATCTTGTTAGTCGAAATTACCATCCGGAGGTATTGTTGTTTGCTTTGATTAGTATCTAGGAATAAGGCTTGGTAATATTCACGTACCTTAGGGAATAAATCAGAATATATTGTTAGCTTCAAATCGGATCATATCTGGTGGGTTAATAGAATTAAGTGGTGTATTTTCATTGACGCTGCATGAATGAACAATTGGAAGTCTAGAAACCCAATTAATTGACATATATCTGATACCTTAGAACTGTTGTTTATCTCTTAATTAAGCTTGTTTATTTTTATTCCTTTTAATTAATTCAGTTATTTAATATTTCGTTATTTAGATAATTAATTTAAAAACTCTTGGAAATTAGTTACGTAATTCTTATTAAATAGTAATCTAGAATAAATAAATAATTAACTGTCTCAGTGGGATCGATAATTTAACTTGGGTACTTGTCGCTACAATTGACATCCTTATACTTGAGGATTAAATTGAAGTGCGCAAAATATGCCTATCAAGTTTTTGGCGCCGTTTTGCTGGGAGGAGTTTTAATTATTTAATTTTCTTTTATTACTAATTTAATTAAAATATTTTTGTTGAGATTTAATTGTCTTTAACTTGAATTTTTCTTGAGTTGCTTGCTTACTAGATCGAAGACATGATTGAAAGATCTTGAATTTGATCCGGAGATAGAAGCTTCTACAAGGAAAAGGAGAGGAACAACAAAGAATCTCAAAGCACCTCCTAAAACTGCTAAGGTACCACCTCCGAAGAAGAAAACGAAGACACCGGATCCAAAAACAGTCGTAGAGGAAATGGAAGAGGAGCATATAGAAAATTAGGTTATCCCAGAAGAGGTTGAATCAGAAATAGCAGATATGGGAGATAGAACTTTGGAGGATCAGACGTAGTTGGAGCCTTTCAAGCCGATGAGGCGAACGACATAAGGCCAGCCCTGATTAATATGATGGAGAAAAACCCCTTCGCCGGAGGCATTTTCGATGAACCCTATAGACATCTTAATCGCTTCAATAGCTATATGGATACAGTGAAAGCCACTGATGCAACTAATGCTAGATGGAAGATGAGGCTTTGTCAGTTTTCTTTGGTGGATAAGGCAAGGGAGTGGTATGATAAATTGGAAGGAGACAGTTGTTCTATCTAGACTGAGCTGCAGTAGCTATTTGTGGATCGATTTATGCCACCGGGTAAGATTCATGCATTAAATCAGGAAATCAATCATTTCAAGAAGAGAAGAGATGAATCGTTTGGAGAGGCTTGGGAAAGGTGTACGGATGCGTTGAGGAGATGCCCACAGCATGGATTTAAGAAGTCTCAACTCATCAGTGTCTTTTACAATGGCCTTGACAATGAATTAAGAGTGTTAGTAGATGCTTCTTTTGGAGGAATGATTTTTGGCAAGACGTCAAGAGTTGTAGAGAACCTTTTCAATGATATCTCTATGAATTCAAGGGATTTGCCATCTAAAAGGATTCATGGAACTTATGTACTTGGAAGGGTTGCACAGGTTGAAGAGAAGGTTACTGAAGCTGATAGGAATGATAAGGTTGTCACTCAGTTGGAACATATGACAAGCACCTGATTACTCTGATTTCGGATAAGAATGGAGGAGGCAACCAAGGGACCGTCAGTAATGATGTAGTCATGAACCTTCAGGAGGTTGAGGATGCAAACTGGATCATGGATCGAAACTCTCAAGGAAATTCTAACTCTAGAAACTACCAAGGGGGGAATTGGCAAGACCAGCGGAGGCATGAGAACTTTGCATATTCAAATCCGAATAATACAGTTCCATAGCCTCCTAACATTGATGATGTGTAAAATACGTTAATTTAAAAATTCTTAAAAATTGGTTACGCAATTTTTATTAAATAGTGATCTACAATAAATAAATAAATAATTAACTGTCTCAGTGGGATTGATAATTTAACTTGGGTACTTGTCGCTACAATTGACATCCTTACATTTGAGGATTAAATTAAAGTGCGCAAAATACGCCTATCAGCCACTTATACAATGCATGCTTGAGAATTAATTGGAAATTCATGTTGGCAATGTGGGGGCAATGGTTATATCATGCGGAGAATGGTAAAAAAGAAATGCCACGTCATCAATGCAATTTTGGGCTCAAGGATGGATATCAGTTCATACTCCAACATGATCTATTAATTGGTGGGCCCCATGTAATTAAGATTGAGAAAATTAGCCCAAAGCCCATCACGTACCTCCTTAGAAATAGAGGCCGTGAATCACATATGAAACAAAACTCCAATGTCGTGAACACAGAACACGCATCCCATTGCTTTCCATCCCTCATCTCTACCCATCACCACCTTTTTTCCATCACCTTCATACTCAGTCACGGTGTTTGCTACTTGAGAAGGAGAACGGGGGAGGATTATCAAGATGGAAAGAGAAGAAGGGGAATTACACCTGACGAAGGGTTTTTCTTCTTTCTTTAATTTCCTATTTTTTATACATAGACTCATGGTAAGGATATTCTTACCATGGTTGTTGCTTGTAATACCATGTGCTAGTTTCCTCTTGATAGTTTTAGGGTTTAAAAGTTTATCATGTTGATTTGAGATTTTAGACATCGTGATGATAATTTTTTAAATGACCCACTTTATCATAAAAATGTAAATAATATTTTAAGAGAAATCTTTAGATCTAATAAGATTTAATCAAAATATACTGACAAATTTTAATGAAATATAACATTGTTTGCAGCATAATTGAATTAAAATAACAACAATTAAAAATGAACATATTTCATAGTATAATTAAAATGAGAACTTTCTTTCAAAAAATAAATGATCACAAAATTGAACATTAAGCACTTTATTTAAAGTAGAGGTAAATAAATTAAAAGATTCTCATTAAATTAAATCGCCTCTAATGAAATAAATAATTAGGAAGCTCTAACTATTAAAAAACTATAAAATCAGTTTATCATAATAAACATATTAATGAATATAAAAAATGAGATGATAACCCAAATAAATACCAATTAATCACTTTTATCACTGTCGTCTCTCTCCGTACTCCGTCTCCTTAATCTGTAAAATGCATAAATGATGGGATGAGCAAACCACAACTGAATGGAGAAATATTTGTCTACAATATATAACTCACGTATAAACATCAATAAATCACAAACAACATGTAAATCTTATCTGTGAACATGTCTGTGAATGATCGATCATGGAGTATGGCGGGCGTTACACGAGGATTACATTAAAATCCTGACACCTGAAAGTGTCTTGACTTAAATAAATATATTATCACGGCGGGTCTTCCAAGGACCTTTTATAATTCAAGTATTCCCCATGACCTTTTTATCAATCCCGGACCCATGTCACGGTCCCTGGCTTCATATCTGTGAACAGTATTACGAATATTTTATGTCCGTGAAAAGTACTACAAGTAATACTCTATGATAGTGATGCAAGCAGTAACTTATCAATGTAAACACATAAGCACATATGATAGACAAAGTTTAGATTTCCCCACCTGGAAAGAATGTTGATGATAAATGGATGCACTTGAATGCGTATGATAATTTGTGTCTTGTAATAACTTTCATCTATCATAAAACTATACTTATCTCAGATTAATATGAAAATTTAAAATATGAATAATATAATAGTTTTTAATCTTAATTTAGAATATAGTGGAAGTGATACTTCAATATTTAAAACTAAAGAGATTAAACAGAATTTACTATGAATGGTTTTATTAATTATCAATGTATAGATAATTTATAACTGATAAAATAAAAATAGGATCAGCTCAAAAATTAATATGCATGTAATCCTTTGTGATTGAAATAACATATCCAAATTTAATAATATAATAAGGTGTACAAGTATATGTGTTGAATTTTCAAAGTGATTATAGTAAAAGCTATAATTTCTCATATGCAATGATAATAATTTAATATATTTAAATTTAAATAATGAAATCATATGAAAATCACATGAAATATAAAATATATAATAATATAAAACATATCTGAAAATGATAATTTTTAAGAATCAGTATATATGATTTTCATATTTTAAAAATTAAGATAAGATATTGTTGAAATAATTTAAGCAATAATATAATATTTTTAATAAATATTATATAATACCAATAAAATTAAAAATTATACAGTAGACTTATCATAATGAAATATATGATATATATGTAAAATAGAATATTTGGATTCGTTAAAGTATTTATTTCATAATTTCAAGCCAGAAAGAAGAAGTTGGGACGAATAAGATATTGCTGTAATATAAAATCAATGTAAAATCATATATATTCTAAAAATTATTAAAAATATTATTGTGAGCTTAAAACTACATAAGATATGTTATATAATAAAATCATAATAAGTTGAGGTCATTTAAAAAGGTTTTGAGATAGTAAAATTGAAAATAGAGTACATAACAGTTCATATACAGAAATCAGTATAAATTAAATTTAAAATAATATACTTATTAATTCAATGGGAGAATTTATTGTACATCATAAACACTATAATATAAAACATATAAAAATATAATAATATTTGAAGATCTCTAAATATTTTATTTTTTATTTCAGATCAATAGTGAGTTCATGATCCAAACTGAATGTACTAATATTTTAAAATTCTTATTAAATAATATAGTACTTTAAATAACATGAAATTTTCATAAATTACTAGAAACACTATAACGTATAACATATACAAAAATAAGAATGTTTAGAATCCTTTAAATATGCTTTTATTATTTTTAAACTAAAAACAGAATATATTTGACAGCATGATCAAAAATATTGAAAAACTTAATATAAAATAATATAGTGGTCTTTTCGACATGAAACTTTTACATAACATCAAAAAATCCATGATTCATAACATATCCAAAATTCAGATTATTTGGAAAGGTATAACAATAGAACATAAATTTTCTAATCACGTATCCATAAATTTCAGATTCTGCAGGCATATGTATAAAATTCGTATAAAATAAAACACAACTCCAAAATTCATGAAATTTTAATATAAGTCTAAAACTAAATATTAAATAACATATAAAAATTTCGTGGCCTTAGGAAATAAATACTTATAACTTTAAAATTTTAGAAATAGATTATCTTGAATGTGTAAATATGGTTGAATTCTGAAAACTCCATTTCCATGAATGATTGATAATTGAAATGATTTGAATTTGTAGCTATGTTTTGATCAGAAGAGAGGTAGAGAAATTTCTTCTTTTTTTTGTAAACCCTAACTGTTACGGCGTAGAGAGAATGAATTTTTAAAAAGACAGAATGGATCACTTTCTAATATTTAACATGTAAACATAAATAAATTGGGTTTCTTTTTGGACTTGGGCTTAAGCTCATTTTTAAATTCAATAATATAAATGAGAAAGATTTAAAGTAAAACCCTTTTAGAATAATAAAAGTTTAATAAGCTTTAAATCAAAATATTTATCATGATTAAGAATATATAAAAATTATCGGGATATTACATTCTCCCCAACTTAAAAAAAATTCCGTCCTCGAAATTCAGAGCATTATAAATTATAAGAGAACTATATATGTATGAATGAATTTATGCACCTTTGTATATAAATATTTTACCTGTGTAAATATTTCAATAACATAACAATTGTTTTAATGAGGAAAAATAATAAAATTTACACTTTTTAAGAAATAATAAAATCATTGACTTTATTTTGCTCTACGTGTAGTCAAACTTGATGATTTTAATATAGTGCATGAAATATAATGAGTACAAAGTACTTGAAACATTACAAAATATTTATATTGGGGGTTCAAATTCTTAAAGAATATGATACTTGAGCTCAACTCTAAAATGGAATGATTTATCATTTTATAAGTGGATCGAAAGTATGTGAAGAATTTATTATGCCCCTATTTTTTTAAAACTTACAAAAAAACAATGAAATTTCACTTTCTTCTTCAAAAATAATAATATGGTATGATGTCCTTGGGAACTGAAGATTTTAGAAAATAAAGGGTTGTCCAATTTCACCCATAACATAAAAATAATGAATAATTCAATGAAATATAAATCTTCAGTTAGAAGAAAATAGTTAATACTTTTGAAATGCATGAATCATATCACTGAAATATTTGATTAATAAATTTGAAATCTTAAATGACACCTATGAACTTGATTGTATATCAATAATGTCATGTTTAAAATGATAACTTTGAATGGGATTTATGAAGGATATGTAACTTGAAAAGTGAAGTTTTAATTCTAAAATGATTTCTAGAAAATAAATGAAAAGTCAATTATGTTGAAATATCAATCATTACATTGTAGTGGAAGAATAAGCCACCTTTTTTTTAAGTAAATGCTTTAAGTCAGCATAAGTTCATATAAGTTCATTCATTTGAAGTATACTCCAAATATGAATATATTTACTAAGAAAATTTGGAGATGAAATGATGGAAGTAAAAATATAATTCCTTTGTTTTTCTTCTTCCCCTTTTTCAATGAAAAACTGTGAATAATGATGAGATATGGAATTTTGTAAATTTGAAAAGTGACTCAAAATAGATAAAGTTTCCGAATTATGAATATAGAACTAGTTATTTGAATTTAAATTTTATGAAATCAAAGTTGCAATAATTATATGGGAGTCGAGTTTTTTTTAATAGAGAAATGTCAATGTTTAAGGTAACCATTTGAAAAAATTAGTCCCGCAAATCTATTGAAGATTATAAAACTTGTTGGAGTAACATATGAAATTTCATAATTAAATTTTTTAAAATCAAAATTTTACATGTAGACTTTCTTTTATGGAAAATGATAAGATGAAAAGATATAATCTCTAAACTATACCTTTTGAAGGTTTAAATTATAAACTTGAGAATTAAATACTATGTTCAAGGAAATCTTAATTCAAAATTTTATGTCCAAAATCGAATAATTTTAAACTTATGGAATACGAATTATGAATCATGAATATCATAATAGAAATTATGCTTGAATATATATACATATATTCTTTTTATTAAAATAATTTCCTTAATAATTGAAAAGTATAAATAAACTCTAGGAATCTAAATAACTTGAAAAACTTTAGTATTTGAACATTTAAAATGAATGGAAATATTGATAAAGGGATCCATAACATAGAATACTTCATTGCTTACATTATTTTGAAACGAAGTGTAAACGGTTAAATAATTACATATGAAATAATGATCATTTTATGAAGTGACATAACATGCTATTAAAATTTAGTTTGAAATTTATGATCAAAACTTATGATCAAGTGACTTTTAAAGATTGTAACAAGATAATAATTAGAAGACAACATTTTGGATTTGACTGAAGAAAGAAATTAATATGTAAAATTATGTTTTGTGTTATGAAATGTGAAATAACTTGGAATGATATATATACAACCAAACTATTGTGTTATTGAGGTATTTGAATCCCTTCATGAGATACTTGATTCATGTCATTGCAATATGTTATAACTATGTCATGGAGATACTTGAAACATATCATGAGAAACTTGAATCATGTATTGTAATACTTGGTACTTGATGCTTGAAAGACGAATCATGAAATTAAATTTAAGATGCACTTGATGGTATGTCAGTACATCATTCTTTAAATGGCGACTTTGAAAAAAAAATGTAAAATGACATGCTCTAAATGATAATTATGAATAAAACATAGATTATCATGTCATGAATGTAAATCAAATGCTGAATGAATGTACCTTCTGGAGTTGGAGCGGCGAGATGGTGATGGGTGATTTTTTTTAAATCATTAGACATTATTAAATAAAGTAATCCATAAAAACAATACGATTTAAATACATAAATTAGCGAGTCTACATAAACGTAAATCCACTCTGATACCAACTGAAACGACCCACTTTATCATAAAAATATAAATAACATTTTAAGAGAAATTTTTAGATCCAATAAGATTTAATTAAAAGATATTGACAAATTTTAATGAAATATAACACATTGTTTGCAGCGGAATTGAATTAAAATAACAACATTTAAAAATAAACCATATTTCATAGCATAGTTTAAATGAGAACTTTCTTTCAAAAAATAAATGATCACGAAATTGAACATTAAGCACTTTATTTAAAGTAGAGGTAAATAAATTAAAAGATTCTCATTAAATTGAATCGCCTCTAATGAAATAAATAATTAGGAAGCTCTAACTATTAAATAACTATAAAATTAGTTTATTATGATAAACATTTTAATGAATATAAAGAATGAGATGATAACCCAAATAAATACCAATTAATCACTTTTATCACCGTCGCCTCTCTCCGTACTCTGTCTCCTTAATATGTAAAATGTATAAATGATGGGATGAGCAAACCACAGTTCAATGGGAAAATATTTGTCTACAATATATAACTCACGTATAAATATCAATAAATTACAAACAACACGTAAATATTATCTGTGAACATATCTGTGAATGATCAATCATAGAGTACGGTGGGCGTTATCCGAGGATTACATTAAAATTCCGACACCTGAAAGTACGCTAACTTAAATAAATGTATTAGCACAAAAGCACATACGATGGACAAAGTTTAGATTTCCCCACCTGGAAAGAATGTTGATGATAAATGGATGCACTTGAATGAGTATGATAATCTGTGTCTTGTAATAACTTTCATCTATTATAAAACTATACTTATCTCAGATTAATATGAAAACTTAAAATATGAATAAATTAGTAGTTTTGAATCTTAATTTAGAATATTTTGGAAGTGATACTTCAATATTTGGAACAAGAAAGATTAAACAAAATTTATTATGAATAGTTTTATTAATTATCAATGTATATATAATTTATAACTGATAAAATAAAAATAGGATCAGTTCGAAAATTAATATGCATGTAATCCTTTGTGATTGAAATAACATATCCAAATTTAATATTATAATAAGGTGTACAAGTATATGTGTTGAATTTTTAAAGTGATTTTAGTAAAAGCTAGAATTTCTCATATGCAATAATAATAATTTAATATATTTAAATTTAAATAATGAAATCATATGAAAATCATATGAAATATAAAATATATAGTAATATAAAACATATCTGAAAATGATGATTTTTAAGGATCAGTATATATGATTTTCATATTTTAAAATATTAAGATAAGATATTGTTGAAATAATTTAAGCAGTAATAGAATATTTGTAATAAATATTATATAATATCTGTAAACTTGAAAATTATATAGTAGACTTATAATAATGAAATATATGACATATATAAAAATCAAAATATTTGAATTTGTGAAAGTATTTATTTCATCATTTCAAATCAGAAAGAAGAAGTTGGGATGAATAAGATATTACTGTAATATAAAATCAATGTAAAATCATACATATTCTAAAAATTATTAGAAATATTATTGTATGCTTAAAACTACCTAATATTTGACATATAATAAAATCATAATAAGTTGAGGTCATTTAAAAGGGTTCTGAGATAGTAAAATTGAAAATAGAGTATATAACAGTTCATGTGTACCGAAATCAGTTTAAATTTAATTTAAAATGATATACTTATTAATTCAATGGGAGATTTTTACTGTGTATCTTAAACACTGTAATATAAAACATATAAAAATATAATAATATTTAAAGATCTCTAAATATTTTATTTTTAATTTCAAATCAATAGTGAGTTCATGATTTAAACTAATTGTACTAATATTGTAAAATTCTTATTAAATAATAGAGTACTTCAAATAACATGAAATTTTCATAGATTACTAGAAACACTATAACGTATAACATATACAAAAATAAGAATTTTTAGAGCCCTTTTAATATGCTTTTATTATTTTTAAACTGAAAACAGAATATATTTGAAAGCATGATCAGAAATATTAAAAAACTTAATATAAAATAATATATTAGTACTTAAAATAATATACAACTCCAAAATTCATGAAATTTTAAATATGAGTCTAAAACTAAATATTAAACAACATATAAAAATTTCGTGGCCATAGGAAATAAATATATATAACTTTAAAATGTTAGAAATAGATTACCTTGAATGTGTAAATATGGTTGAATTCTGAAAACTCCATTTCCATGAATGATTGATGATTGAAATGTTTTGGTTTTGTAGCTATGTTTTGATCAAAAGAGAGGTAGAGAAATTTTTTCTTCTTTCGTAAACCCTAACTATTACGGCGTAGAGAGTGAATTTTTAAAAAGACAGAATCGATCACTTTCTAATATTTAACATGTAAATATAAATAAATTTGGTTTCTTTTTGGACTTGGGGCTTAAGCTCATTTTTAAATTCAATAATATAAATGAAAAAGATTTAAAGTAAAATCCTTTTAGAATAATAAAAAGTTTAATAGGCTTTAAATCAAAATATTTATCATGATTAAGAATATATAAAAAATATCGGGATATTACAATTTTGCAGAAAATTTATTCCTTATTGACATTTTATTTTAAACATATATTGTCATATTTCTTAATTCTTATGATATTATCATTGAATGATGCATGGTTGAGTTTGAATGTCTTACATGATTTTATTTGTTATTTCGTGACAGTTAAATGAGATTGACCAATATATAACCTTTGATTGTTTGATCATCAATATATGATACCTTATTATCTTTGAATGACCATTGTTAAAGGGAAATAGAGTAAGGAAGCCCTAATCCAATTCCTTTAGTACCTAGAAAGGATAGATCTTTTGCACTAGCCTATATGGAATTTTGCATGTGAATCGCATATAAAACGAATAAGGGATTGTGGGTATTTAATTTCCTTAGTACCTACAAAGGGAATAGGAGGTTATCTTATTAATTTGGTCTTAGAAATTTATGTTCTTTAAAATTGTTAAATCTCACTTGTCCATGAGTGGTTTAACATGCTTAAGTGACCATTCCTATAAAATTCTGCATAATTTGATTCACTTGTCTATTTGTCTTATTTCACATGATAAACTGGATTTTTCTAGAACTCTCTTGTTCTTGTCTCTTGAAACACCTGTGATTGAGTGTGACTTTTATTTATTTATTTTATTTCTATTTATTTTTCTGCAATATTAATTATTAATTCCAATTCACAAAAGGTTTTTATATCTTAATTATTAGTGGTGATAATTATTTAGTGTGTATCTTGTTTAACTCTAATCCCTTGGGTTCGATATTTTATTTCTTGATCACTCATTTTACACATTGGTAAAATATTCTTGCTCTATAAACACGTAAGCAAAATTACGATCAAGAACGTTTTTCGTGGAGTCAACGACGTTCTACACATTCAATGGTGTTTTTCGAGGAAAGCTTTAAGGATAATATTTAATCCGAACAAAAGCTCGATACCTCCGGATTAACGTTATAAATCCAAGCTCGGACAAGCTTTGTCTGAAGATCCGACTCAACACACAGAGTCAAGTCAAAGTCAAAGTCAAGCCAAATTAGTTTAAGAGAAGAATCAAATGATTAATTAGAGATTATAACCCACTTACAAATTCTTTATATTAAATCCGTCTGGATTATCTTTGTACCCTTTTTGTGTTTATTTTTTCATAAATAAAAAAAATTTGTTGTTACACTCCCTAAATCTCTTTAAGGATGGGTCTTCTTTTCCCTTAATAATCCTCCTCTTTCTTGATGATCTTCTCTTAGAAGGATGATGGGCAAATGAATAGTGTAGAAATGAGTGGAAACTATTGAGAAATTGGTGGAGGATGAAAATGAGAGAAAGTGTGTGAAAAAAGGTATTTAGTGTGTGAAAACTTTTTCAGGAAATGTAAACTGATTTTTGTGTGATGAAAGTGAGTCAAAATATCTAATTTGAAGATTATTCAGGGTTTTCTTGGACAACTGGCATTTTATGCTGTAACGCGCCTCGAGTGTCAACACTCGTGGCAAGTTGCTTCCACCAACTCGTGGCGAGTTCTGCACTCACCCTTTCGCAAGGGCGAGATTAAAGTTTTGTTTCGGGACTGTTCGAGCTCGCCTTTCTGCATGTATAGTCTTGAACTTGAGGTAAATTGCGACACTCGACACGACTTTGTGCTTGATTTTTAGCTCTTGTTTGCATTTCTTGACTCCATTTTCTCTCTTTTTCACATGTTTTAAGCATAATTTTATCAAACCTTGGACATTTATAATATCACACTAAACACTACAAATGCTACAATGCATCATCAATAACACTACAATAGGAATAAAAACACATTAAAATAACCAAAATACTACAAAAATTAGGTGAAAATAATCCGATCAAACCCCCAAATTTAAAGTGTTGCTCGTCCTTAAGAAACAAAAAAGAGAAAAAGAAATTAGGAGGCAGATTCACCTAGACAAAACAAATAAGAAAAATAAGACAACAAATTTTACAAGTAACGAGCATAACAAATCACATTAGGAATCATTACTTCAAAAAAACCTACACATGAAAATTTTAACTAGCTCAAGATCAAGAGAACTTGAAGCAATTTTGTCTTTTCAAATTCAATCCTCACGTTATGTGTTTACACTTAACCCTCTTTGAAAGTGAAGGATTACAATCACTCATCAATCAACCAAGCTCGACTCACCATAGTCTTGCAAGTAAACTACATTTACAATACACCATAGCCTTATCTCTAATATCAAATAGGTATTTATTATGGATGTAATAGCAAACTCTTTGGTTAGGTAGAGAGGAATTTACACGGTAGTGACTTCAAAAGTAAGTGTAGGTGATTAAGTAGATGATCTCTTTCCATTCCATTTATGCTTTCATCTTCCTTTTCTATTTTCATTTATTCAACTCACGTATCACTCCCTTTTTTTTTCTTTTTTTTTTTATCTTGAGCATCTTTTGTAGTTTTGTTCTTCATATTTCACTTTAACTTCTACTTTTTCTTTTGTTCCTTTTCATTGTTCACCAATTCTTATCATTCATAATCCTCTTGCTCATCACTCTTCATCACTATATTTATCACTCATCTCCAATTACCCACACTTAAGGCTAATTCTTTATGCTTAAGTGGATTTTCTGGGCTTGTAATGAGCTATAATAAAAAGAAAATGCTTATCCGGCTCAAAGCGGTTAAGTAGGGATAAATGAGAAGGCAAGGATAATATGGTTAGTGACTTGTATAAACAAAGAGGGTCTAAGAACAATTCTAAGAGTCTCAACCACTCAAGTTCATTCCCATAGTTCTCAAGCAATTTCTAGCTTATCTAACTTGATTGATCCACTTGTGAAAGGAAGGCAACCATATTAATGTATGGTTGTAGGTCAAATCTCATTGGCTTGTGCTCAAGATCTTTAAGGATACATTACATTCTTAATTATCTCAATCTAGAGTAAATTAAATTTTCTATGCTTCAATTTCAAAGGTTAAAAATGTCTCAATACAATTTGTCATTATAAATTACAAGTAAAATAGAATCACTCATATTCCCTATTAAAATGTTTCCCCTCAACATGAATAAAATAAAAGTAAAATATTCCAGCAAAGCTACTCCTAAACCAAACATCACAAGAAAATCATCACAAAATACTTGTGTTAGACTGTCTCACTATGAGATAATTTTTTAAAATAAAATTAATTATCATTTTTTAGTAAATATATGTTATCGCTTTTCATTAAGAGTTTGTCTCATAAGAACTCATTTTACATTACACCTGATCTCACCGAAATACTATTTAGTTTCTTAAAAAAATTACTCTTTCAGTGATAAAGTAAAACTCTTTCAAATGAAAAATATTACTCATTTAAATAAGAATATAAAATGTCATAATATATTAGAATTTGACTCTGAGTAATATTCTTCATTAACAAGAGTAATAGTTCATCACTATAAATAGTAATTTTAATGTATTAGAGAGTAAATTTTATGTATTAGAGAGATATATCAAGTGCAAAATGAACCGGGTGCAAAGTTATATTACCTTCATTAAAGATGTTATAACATTTATTTATATTACAAATTATTCATGAAAGAAATTATTGAAAGGTTATCACTTTCATTAATCAGATATTATTTTTATTCAAATATTATCACTTTTTATTCGTCTCACAAAACATACTTTGTGAGATAGTCTCCCACATGCTTTTGCCTTAATTAAATTTTTTCTTTTGATAAAAATAACACTACATACTTACTATCATAAAGTTTTACTTCCTTTGTCCTATATTATGGGTTACAATTATTGTAGACATGGAATTAAAAATAAAAAATATTTTTTAATTAATTTTATTTTTATAGGAAAATGTAGTTTTTTATATAACAAATAAATTATAAAATATATTATGTGTGTTAGATGAGAATGTTAAATTTGAAATTAAAATACGTAGTATATTTTAAGATTATAGATTGAAATGATTTTTTTCTTATTATTTTAAGACATTTATTAGGGGATGTTAAAAATAAGGTATACTTTCTTATGAGATGAGTATGTGTGAGATGATTCAATTTATTGCTAAAGTATTGTTGTTATTGTTAAAGTATTATTATATTGTTATACTTATTGATACTTAAATATATTTATAATGGATTATACTATAACAGTATCAAAGCTGTGTTAGATAATTACTCTCTCAAAAAACTTTATCTAAAAATAATATTCATTAATTGAGATGGAGTAAGTAGGAAGGGATCATTATTGGGGCTCACACGTGAAGGAAAATGGGGGTTATTGCAACAATCGTTGGGCAAGACTAGAATCGTGTCTATATATAAATGGCAGCGTTTTTCGAGCTTGTTCGTCATCTCCGCCGCCACCGCCACCGCCACCGCCACCACCCTATCTCCAACCAGGGACCCTAACTGGGCCGAGATTTTCCACCTCCTTGGATTCTTGTTAGGGTAATGGCACACGTAGAGTTTGCTATGTCGGATTTCCTCCGTCAATGCGGCGGCGTAGCTGTGATCGACGGCGGCCTCGCGACGGAGCTCGAACGCCACGGCGCCGATCTGAACGACCCTCTTTGGAGCGCTAAATGTCTCCTGACGTCCCCTCACCTCATCCGCAGCGTATGCCTTTCTTCTTAATTACTCTCTCTATTTCCTTTTTATGATTCATTTTTTGCATTATCATCATTGTAATCACGATTATTTGCATCGGATTTCTTGTTCATGCTTCCTTGGATTTTTGGTCTTTTGAAAAGTTTGGTGCTTGTTATGGAAGTACGTAATAGCTTGTCTGAACTTGTAGTAATCTCGAAATGTTCATGTAAAATGTTTGTCCTGATGTGATTATCTGCGAGCTTTGATTATAATTTCGAGCTGCAACTATGGAGTTGTCTTCTTAGTTTGCTGGGAGTGGGAGTTATGCTTTGAGTGTGAGCTGGTAAAAGTAACAAGAAACATCAATGAAGTGTAGTCCACCATGTGAGATATGATCCTTATCAGTTTTAATTAAATATTTAAATACTTTTGTGATTAATGGCACTGGGGAGAAAGTTATGGATTCAGTTGATTTGATTTCCTTCTAAAATCATCTTGAATCAGATTTTATTACTTACTGAAATCTTAGAGTACCCCTGCTGGCTGTTCTTCAAAAAAATATTTCTCTATTTGACTAGTAGACTATTCTAACTTTTTGGGAATCACTTCTTAGTAGTTGTACTTATTGGTTGTGAGTTTATCAGTGTTTGGAGAAATACTCTGTGATACTCAAAACTTACCAGAGCTCACAGCGATCAACGTCCTTTATTCATCGATGAAAAATTATCTCATGGTACCTTCAAGCATTTGGCATTTCTTAAAGGAATATTTATGCATAAATAAGCTGCTGATGAAACTTTTTAGCATTTCCGACTTCCTACAAGAATGAGTGTATTGCATAGCTCTGTGTTATTGTTGTCCATAAATATTAACTTTGACATTTTAATTGTATAGATGAAGTGCTATTCTTTGGTTCTATATTAGTGGTCTGAATTGGAAAATGAAGACTCTAACCTTCTTCTGGTGCTAAGTTTGAATTTAAGTGACATTTTTGTTTATGAAATTTTGATAAATATATAAGATTGATGCCGAAGCATTTTTACTCATGCTTTATTTTATGCTGCAGGTGCACCTTGATTACCTTGAAGCGGGTGCAGATATAATAATTACAGCATCTTATCAGGTAATATCTTCATGTGTCAACCAAGTCAGAAGCTTGTTATCTTGATATGTCTATAGTTGATCTGAAGTTGTCCACTTTTAACATTTTGAACAGGCAACCATACAAGGGTTTGAGAACAAAGGTTATTCTCTAGAAGAGAGTGAAAACTTGCTCAGAAAGAGTGTTGAAATTGCACTTGAGGCAAGAGAAGTATACAATAGTAGGTGTTGTGAAGCTTCGAATACTCCTGATGAAAGGATTCTCAAGCAGCGAACAATATTGGTTGCAGCATCTGTCGGGAGTTATGGGGCCTACCTTGCTGATGGTTCAGAATATAGGTGCTTTTAAGCTAATATTTCTGAAAACCTTAATATATTTTCTTTGAGTTTGATAATTGATTTTTTTTCCTTCTATATTTAGCATTTGATGTAAACTAATTATGATTTGAATTTGTTCATTTTCCTTTTTGATGATATACTGCTGTTTTTTTATAGAATATTATTTTGTGCGCTATGCTACTGCACTTTTACCCCTTTGATCTTGAAAACCCTTCAATCTCCACAGTCATTCCATCATCCTCATTGATGAAGTAAAAAACATTCATTTTACCGAATTTAGAGCTTTTACCTTGAAGAATTTGACAGTTTTTCCCGTTATGGTTCCGATTTTGGTTGCCCTTAGCAATTTATGTCTATACCCTTCTCCTACATGCAGTGGTGATTATGGAGATGCTATGGACCTAGAGTTCTTGAAGAATTTTCATCGTCGGAGGGTCAAGGTTCTTGCAGATTCTGGTCCGGATCTTATAGCCTTTGAAACTGTACCCAACAAGCTGGAAGCTCAGGTACGTACATCTACTTGCCTAATTTCGCTCCACAGTTGACATTATTTTATATTTGATGGACCTACAACCTACTCCAGATAATTTTATGTGACATCATATTGAACCTTTTTTAAATAAATATTGAGATCTAGAAAATGAAGAACACTCTATGAAACTCTGGCTTGTGGATCTGAAAATGGTTGTAGTTCTAGGTCTGCATTTGTGAAGCTAGAAACCTTTAGGTGTCAAATTTATTTTGATCACAGTTTTGCTCAACCAGGCTTTTGCTCTGCTTCTTGAGGAAGAGAATATTAATGTTCCTGCGTGGCTGTCCTTCAATTCTAAGGATGGTGTTAATGTGGTCAGTGGTGACTCTTTGTCTGATTGTGTTGCAATTGCTGAATCATCCAACAAAATTGTTGCAGTCGGGATTAACTGTACACCACCGAGATTTATCAGGGATCTGATCTTATCCATCAAGAATGTATGCAGTGGAATCTGTTTATACTAAAATTTTCTCATACAATATCAGCTTCTTAATTGACAGAGATGCTAATTATGAGTATTACGAGATAATTGAATGCATTTAATCACATCTCTGCTTTATCTATTGTTTGAGCTGCTAATGTGTAGAGGAGGAAAAACCCAATCCTAAAATGTCAAGAGCAGCTCTATTCTTATCGCTAATTTTTTAGGGAAAACAGAGAACATTTGGAGCTTATTTAATTGTATTTTTGTGAATTGTTGTAAATAGCAACTATTTATACTTTTTTGATTTGGAAGAATACACTTGTTTCTCCTGTGTAACATCAACGATGCAAAACTATCAATCGTGTGTTTTTTTTTCCATGTACACCTAAACTCTGGACATGCTCTAGTTGCATATTGCTAATGAAATTCATTTCCTTTTGTTGTTGCTCATGCCTTGATTTGACTTCAGGTTACGACTAAACCGATCCTCATTTACCCAAATAGTGGCGAGAGCTATGATGCTGATCAGAAGGAGTGGGTCGTGAGTTCTTAAGTTTCTCATCAGCATTATTTCTTTTAGAAATGAATGATAGATTGGCTACAGAACTCAACCTTAAAACATTACTATCTAAACTAATGAATGTTACCAGTTTATTGAATGATTAAGGAAACTTTCCTGTTGCAGCAAAATACTGGGGTTTCAGACAAAGATTTTGTTTCTTATGTAAACAAATGGTGCAGAGCAGGAGCTTCTCTTGTAGGAGGTTGCTGCAGAACAACCCCCCACACTATCCGGTCAATCTACTGCACCCTTTCCTGCAGATCTCCCGACCTTGCCTTAGGGTCTGAGGTGCCTCAACTCCAAGACGAGTAAAGCTTATTTGAGCGGATAGTACGGTGTGACTGGTAACTATGACTGGAGATGATAAAATGGAACTTCGATACAGATTTGTCATACTGAGTCAAAATTAACGGGTGGCAATTTTTGTCACTTGTATAAATTTTATGTGTTAACTTGATAAGAATACTGTAATGCTATTTTTCCCATGGATGAAACTTCACTTCTTGCTTCATACTCAGTTGTACGCTTAATTATTCTATGTTACTTTTATTATTCATTCTCCATTTTAAACATTTACGAGATGGAAATGCTTGTCATAGCTTCATAGCTACATACGAAGTGCGTTGCGATGGAGATAATGAGGTCAATCCAAGGCTTCCCCTGTTTATTTATTAACTTATTGCACTTAGCACATAGTGTAATGAGGGAGAAAGTGCATCGAAGTTCTTTACTCGGGTCAATCCATGGATTTTCCTGTCTTTTTATTGCATTTTGTTAGAATGGTATAAAGGAGATGGATCAACTTAACCAATACTCTTCCCCAAAGGATCTCAAATACCTAGGAAAACCTTGGACTGTAATGAACTTCCATGCATGAACAGAATTCCAGATTGCTCAAAAATGGGTGATCATTCTCTATTTCCAGAAACTACAATCAGATAATAATAACTTTCACATACATCTTTGCAAATGTAACTTCGTGTTTGATATGCCAAGAAAGCCATGACCCAACATGAACAGAAATCAAGAAATACAATCTGCAATCACACATATGTTCCCACTTCAGATCCTAAAAGTGGGATACCATTTGTAACCTAAAACTCTATAGAAACACCAACACGAGTACACAATGCAGATCAAGAATCGAAACCAGAGTAGATACCGTTGTCCCTGAGCAACCTCTTCTCTTCTTCAACATAGTTCTTCCCCCTACTAGCTTGACCAAGATCCCGCTTCCTCTTCTCCTTCTGTTGAAACGAAAGATTCTTCTTCTCCTTCTGAGTCAAAGCATGTGCTAGCTCCTCTCCTTCGGCAATTGCAGCCCTCGTTTTCTGTCGTTCTTCAAATGATTCTTCATCCTCTTTAGCTTGTTTTTCCCTCCCTTTAGACCAAGACCAGTCCTGGTTCTCCGTTTCCTTCGGTGGTGGCACGTTCAAGACAGAGAGTCCTCCTTTGTATCCATGTCGACTCAAAGCTTCAAAGTCGAAACCCTTTTTCTTTTTCTTTGCAGAATTCACTGAAATTAGAGGCAAGATTCAGAATTCCAGCCATTCTCACTCCTCTTACACTAGTTTATGCATCTATACAAGCTTAAAAACGTGATCAAAGGCACAAATTTTCAGCGGAAACAAAATCCTAATAAACTCCAAAAAAAAAAAAAAGGCACATTATTAAAAAATAATATAATAATAATGGAATCAATGGAACTTTTACTTCAGTGACAATAACACTCATTTCTGCGTGTTCTTGTTTTTCGATTAATCATACAGGGAATACGAATTCCGCAAATAATTAGCTCAGAATTCACGTCACAGATTCAATTAAAAAAGAGAACCCACAATATTAAAACCCTAAACTAAAAGGCAATAAATTTTCTGAGAAGAAGAGTTGTGTGATAATAATTAATACAACATACCTTTGAGATTGGATGATGGAAGGGTATTGCCATTATTATCTTCGGAATCCGTATCGAGGGCTGAGGAATCGTCAGACGAGGATGCATCATCCTCCTCCCCAGAGCTCCATTTTAATCCCCTTTTCATCTCCGATTATTTCAAATAATACCAACGGACAACACCAGGGTTTCGTTCTCCACTTCCCAACTACAATCAAGCACTTCCGGTTATACGACGTCGTCACTTAACAACTGAAATTGGTCCGTCCCCTTTTTTCATTGTTTTAGGTTTATATCAGTGTTTTTATAACACCGGATCGGGGAATGAACCGATGGCCTCAACTGTTCGCGGTTAGACCGGTCGAACTGACGGTTCAATCGAAAAAAATAAAAATTACCTTTTTTTAATAAGAACTAATTACTCATTTTTATTTATATTACATTTCATTATTTAATTCATACTCCCTCCGTCCGCCCAAAAGGTGGACATTTTGCTATTTTGAGCTTTCGCACCAAAGGACCACATTTCCTTTTTTAATACATGAGATCCACACACATTACTAATATAATAAATTTATGAGACTCATACACCCCACTAATACAACTACCAACTACATATTAAATAATAATAATCATTAATCCACGTGCAAAAAACAAATGTCCACCTTTGGGGTGGACGGAGGGAGTATTATGGAGTATGATTTAATTAGACCAAAATAAGATAAGAGATTTTTTTTTTAATTCAATAAGACAGCTGTATAAAAAATATTACTCCTAATTAATAATGAGTTGATCGACTGTACAATTGGTGTAACCTAAAAACAGAATTCATATTTAAAAGTGGGTTAACTATATAATCCTAAAATATACTATCGGCTCATTCACGTTGGTATCCTCTCTCTCCTCTCTCACGATCTACGCTTTCTTTCCTCTCTCATGAATCTAGATCTGTTCCCTCTCCGACTTTCGCTCTGACTCGTCCACCTTCCACAACTCTCAATGCTTCCTCCACCTGCTCCGATTCTCTTTCCGCCACTTCAGTTCAACGCCCCCTCCACGTGCTCCGATTCCCTTTTCGCCACTCTGGTTCCTCTCCGCCTCCTGCTCTGCCTCCATCCTCAACAGGCCTGCTTCCTCACACTTCTCAACACCTTCTGGTTGTTCTCTTTTATGCCTCCATTGCCGCGCAGAATACCTCCACCGTTGGTCTTATGAATCTTAAGCAAGATCTTGATAAGCTCTCAAGAACTCACACACTCAATCAGTTAATCACTCACGTTTCACTCCGAATTGATTGATAAAACAAAAAATGAAATGAAAACGATCAACACAAAGATGTACAGTGGTTCGGCTTAAGCCTACATCCACTTTGAAGGAAAGATCACTCACTAAGATGATTACAAAATACACTTAAGGAAGATGATGATGATGAACTTATGCACATAAACCCTAATGTGCTTTCTAAGCTTGTAAACTGATATGCTGCTTCTTCTCTCGACTTAAACTGCTATCAATCATGCATATATACACACCAGCAACTCAACTGATATGCTGCAGATTGGCAATCCACGTGAAAAGCTTGTTTGTTAGCTCAACCAACTAACAAACTCAATTAACTAACAACCTAACCAACTTGATTCCACCTTCAATGCATGGTTGAGATGTAATCTGATCTGACGGCTGCTTGTTCACGTTCCAACTTCTGCAGCTCCCTTATGTTGATCCTTATCAACACCTTAAACACCAATCATCATCCTCCACCTGTCTTGGTTGCACAAGATCATACAAAACACATACAATAAGTGCATGCATGCATGTCTATACAACAATACTCCATCTTAGACTGCATCATCACAGCTTGTAATCTCCTTCACCTTGCTGCTATTTAAGGCTGCAGCCACCTTCCTTTTCTTACTTAGTTCAGATGAATCAAATGCTTACACAGCTCATACTTCTGAACTGGTAAGACTTAAGTGAACATGTCAGCCGGATTATCATCAGTTTTGATCTTCTTGACAACAACTACTCCTCTATCTATCATGTCCCTTATAAAATATATCCTCACATCAATGTGCTTGGTTCTTTCATGGTACCCCTGATGCTTTGAGAGATGCACTGCACTCTGATTGTTACAATACACCTCAACTGAGTCTTGCTCAATCCCAAACTCACTCAACGTACCTGTCAGCCATACACCCTCTTTGATTGCTTCAGTAAGTGCAACAAATTCTGCCTCTGTAGTTGATAAAGCCACTATATGTTGATGTGTTGCTTTCCAGCTTACTGCAATACCATATATGTTGAATACATAACCAGTAAGTAACTTTCTAGTATCAAGATTTTCTGCATAATCAGCATCAACATATCCAACTACTGCCTTATCCCATGTTACCATTTTCTAAAACTTCAAACCTGTTGTGATGGTACCTTTCACATACCTGAGAGCCCACTTCACTGAATTCCAATGTAGCAGACCTGGATTACTCATAAATCTACTAATCATACTCATCACATAAGCTAAATCTGGCCTGTAACATACCATTGCATACATCAAACTGCCAACAGCACTAGCATAGGGTATATTGCTCATCTCAACTTTCTCTTGATCTGTCTGAGGAGCTTGGAGTAATGACAGACTCCTCCTTGCTTTGCTGGTGTTGTTACTGTTTTGCTGAGATTCATATTGTATCTCTTCAACACTTTGTCCAAATATGATTTTTGGAACAACTTCAACTCACCAACTGACCTATTTCTCTCAATCTGCATACCAAGAATCACCTTTGTTTCTCCTAGATCCTTCATATCAAACACCTGCTTAAGTAAAGCTTTTACTTCATCTACACCAACTTGATCCTTATAAGCTATAAGGATATCATCTACATACAAAAGTAAGTATGTATAACACCCTTCCTTGAACCTAACATAGACACAATTGTCATGTACTGCTGAATCCATTTGATGTAATGTAATCATCAAACTTCAAATACCACTGTCTTGGACTCTGCTTCAGACCATACAAAGATTTCAATAGTAAGCAAGCCTTATTCTCAACACCTTCAATACTTACACCATCAGAAATCTTCATGTAAATATCTTCTTCTAGATTTCCATGCAAGAATGCTGTAGTGACATCCATCTGATGTAACTCAAGATCAAACTTAGTCACTAATGCCAGCAGAATTCTGATAGAACAATGCTTAACAACAGGTGATAATATCTCATTATAATCAATACCTTCTTTCTGTGAAAAACCCCTTGCTACAAGCCTTGCTTTGTACCTAACACCTCCTACTTTGCTTGTAACAGACTTCTTCTTGTAAATCTATTTACAGCTTACTAACTTCTTGTTTTTGGTTTGTCAACAATTTGCCAAGTCGTATTCTTATGTAATGATAGCAGCTCTTCTTCCATAGCAACTATCCACTTGTTATTCTCATCTCCTGATATAGCTTCATCATATGTTCTTGGCTCATAATTTTCTATATCAGATGCAATATACAATGCATATGATACTATATCAGCTTCCATGTATCTTACTGAGGCTTTGATTTGTCTTCTTAACCTATCCCTTACAAGTTGATAGGAACTTAAATAATACCTTGAGCTGGATGAGCTAGAAGAGCTATATTCCTTATTCTGATCAGTACTGTTATTCTCTTCATTACATTGTCTGTAGTGATAGATACTACATAATTTCTTTCAACCAATGGCATCTTCTTTTCACTGAATGTGACATCTCTGCTAACAATAAACTTATTAGCTTCATAACATCACTGTCTGTATCCTTTTAATTCTTTGGGGTATCCAACCATTACACATTTACTGCTCTTGGTTGCAACTTATCTTGCTTCACATGAGAGTAAGCTTGACATCCTATTACTCTCAAATGACTATAACTAGGAGCCTTTTCAGACCACACTTCTTCAGGTGGTTTGAATTTTAAAGTTGTTGATGGACATAGATTGATCAGATAGGCTGCTGTAGTCACAAGTTCACCCCAAAACCCTTTTGTAAATCCTCCACTACTCAGCAAACACCTTACTCTTTCTAACAAACTCTGATTCATCCATTCTGCAACACCATTTTGTTGTGGAGTTCCAGGTGTAGTCTTGTGCCTCTTAATTCCCTTTTCTCTGCAGAAGGCATTGAACTCTTCTGAAATGAACTCAAGCCCATTATATGATCTCAAACATTTCAGCTTCTTTCCTGTTTGATTCTCCACCTCAGCAAGCCATTCTTTAAATGCAGTGAATGCTTGATCCTTTGTTTTAAGAATCTTAACTCATAGCTTCCTAGAGTAGTCATCTATGAAGGATATAAAATATCTTCTTCCTCCAATAGTTGGATTTCTAGATGGTCCCCATAGGTCTGTATGAACATACTGAAGCTTCTCTGATGAAGTATGTTCTCCTAAACCAAATTTTAACCTCTTTGCCTTACTTAAAATGCAGTCTTCACATTGATCCATTTTGCAGGTTGAGCTTATGTCTAGTAGCTTCTGTCTTGCTAGCTCTTGTAACCCTCTCTCACTTACATGAGCTAATCTTCCATGCCACAGATGAACATCTTCTTGATCTTGTGAAGTGCTCAATTGTCCAGTAACAACTGATCCTTCAAGAAAGTAAAGATCAGAGCTCTTAACACCCTTCATTACTACTGACTTATCCTTTATGATGGTGAGTACATCTTTCTTCACATAGTACTCACATCCCAGGGAGTCTAACATTCCTAATGATATCAAGTTTCTTCTTAACCCTGGTACATATCTCACATTTGTGAGCAGCTTAATGGTACCATCAAACATTTTAAATTTGAGAGAGCCAATACCCTCAATCTTGATGGCTTGATAATTGCCTAACAAGACTGATCCCTCATGATATGGTTTTTAATCAGTAAACCAATCCTTAACTGATGTCATATGGAAATTGCAACATGAATCTAACACCCACTAATCTGATACTTTACCAGAAACAACAACCAAAGCTTCAATGTAATCTTGACCCTTATTACCTTTATTCTCAGTTACCTGATTTACATGGATTCTTTGATTTCCTCATTTTTTGCAATCTTCCTAGCCACCATTGCTTTCCACTTATGACATTGCTTCTTGAAATGACCAGGTTTTTTGCAGTGGAAGCAGTTATTGTTTTCTTCATCTGCTGATGTACCTTGATTACTCCTTTCATGTTTCTTCTTATCAACACCAGCCTTCTTATCATTCTTGTTCCACTTGTTCTGTTTGTTGGCAACAAGACCTTCTCCAGCAACTGCATTATCTGATGTCTAATAGAGCACCTTTGCTTTGATTGCAAGAATCACTTGGTCCAGGGAGATTGATTCAATATTTCCATACAACAATGTGTCTCTCAACCCTTCAAAGGATTTTGGAAGAGCTGACATCAATATGACAACCTTATCTTCACTTGATAGTGCAACATCAATGTTTTCTAAATCATCAATGATCTTATTGAAATCATCTAGTTGGCTTAGAATGGACTTATCTTCTGATACTTTGAAGCAGTAGAGCTTCTGCTTTGTGTACAACCGGTTTGCCAAAGTCTTTACCATGTAAAGATCAGCAAGCTTCTTCCACATATCCCTTGCAGATGCTTCTTTTGAAACTTCCCTTAAAACTTCTCACCTAAGAATAGAATGATTGCACTTCTAGCCTTTGATTGTTGATCTTGATCTGCAGCTAATGCAACTGCATCCACAACAACTGCTTGATCTTCTGGAAGTGGTTTGATGGCATCAGCCAATACTTGTTGGATCAATATGGCATCCATCTTCATCCTCCACAAACTGAAATCAACTATCTCTGAAAACTTCTCCACATCAAACTTGGTTGTAACCATGATTCTTTCCTTTCTGATCTGATTAACTTGTGGCTTCTTCTTCCTCTTCCCACAGACGGCGCCACTTCTTATAAATCTTAAGCAAGATCTTGATAAGCTCTCAAGAACTAACACACTCAATCGGTTAATCACTCACGTTTCACTTCGAATTGATTGATAAAACGAAAAATGAAATGAAAACGATCAACACAAATATGTATAGTGGTTTGGCATAAGCCTACATCCACTTTGAAGGAAAGATCACTCACTAAGATGATTATAAAATACACTTAAGGAAGATGATGATGATGACCTTATACACATAAACCCTAATGTGCATTCTAAGCTTGTAAACTGATATGCTGCTTCTTCTCTTGACTTAAACTGCTATCAATCATTCATATATACACACCAGCAACTCAACTGCTATGCTGCAGATTGGCAATCCACGTGAAAAGCTTATTTGTTAGCTCAACCAACTAACAAACTCAACTAACTAACAACCTAACCAACTTGATTCCACCTTCAATGCATGGTTGAGATGTAATCTGATCTGACGGCTGTTTGTTCACATTCCAACTTCTGCAGCTCCCTTATGTTGATCCTTATCAACACCTTAAACACCAATCATCATCCTCCACATGTCTTGGTTGCACAAGATCATATAATACACATACAACAAGTGCATGCATGCATGTCTATACAACAGTTGGTTTCATCTTTTTGAAACGGAGCACCATCACATTTCTATCTGCCTCCAGATCTTTTTTTTCATTCCTCCGTTGTTCAGATCTGTATTTTCCATAATCTTCAGATATTCAACAATTTAAGATTGATTTTAATTTGCTTGAATGAAAGTCGAAAGTTGCAGATGAGCTACCATAGCCATAGACTCGAAAATTGCAGAAGAGTTGTATTATTAATTTGTATATTTTAAGTAACTGTATCAATTTTTGTTCATTAAAAAAATTAAAAAAAGTAATATGTTTACAAAGAACTACATATACAGTTTTGAAGGATCCGAGAAGCTTCACTATTCTATATGAAATTGGAAGGGGGCCGGTACGAAAAGCTTTGTATGATCTTGGTGCAAGCATCAACTTGATGCCCTTGTCTATATTCAAGAAGCTAATTTGGGGGAGCTCGCTCCCACAATAGTGGCTCTACAGTTGGCGGATAGGTCAATGACTTTTCCAAAGGGTGTGATTTAAGATGTACTTGTGAAAGTGGAGAAGCTTGTCTTTCCTGTGGATTTTCTTGTGCTAGAGATGGAAAATGACAAGGATAATGTCCCTCTTATCTTTGGGAGACCATTCCTTGCCACAGCTGGAGCTATGATTGATGTCCAAAAGAGGGAGCTTAGATTGAGAATGGATAAAGAAGAGGTTCTATTTAACCTTGATAAAGTAATGAAGATGCCAATGGAGACACAATGTCACAATATTGATGTGGTGGAGGAGATTGTGAAGAAAGATATGTCCTTGATCCTTTCGAAGGATCCCTTGGAGACATGCTTGGCGGAGTCTCTTACTTTTTCCACCACGGAGCTAGATGAGTTCTCTAATGAGGTATGTATTGAATTCTTTGAAAATTTACTTGCTTTGGGTGATGACAGGTATGAACCTAAAAGAACCAAGCTTGAAGAAGTTAAGTGGACTAGGCAATACCTTCCATTGGATAGAGAAAGCACACCGAAGAAAGAAAAGAAGGAGGAGTTAAAACCACTACTGAAACACTTGAAGTATGTCTATCTAGGCGACAATGAAACTTCTCCGGTAATTGTATCTTCTCCTCTTACTGATGATCAACTTGAAGAGTTGTTAGATGTGCTTAGAATGTATAAGTTTGCTATTGGTTGGTCTCTTGATTATTTAAAGGGTATTAGTCCATCGTATTGCATGCATAAAATAAGATTGCTAGATGAAGCTAAGGGGTGTGTTAAGAATCAGCGGAGGGTAAACCCCGCGATTCAAGAAGTGATTAGGAAGCAAATCCCAACTTGGTTATATACAAGAATTATTTATGCAATTAGTGATAGTCCCCATGTGAGTCCATTGCATGTAGTAGCTGAAAAGGAGGGAATGACTATTGTGAAAGCCGATGATGAAGAGATATTAGCCACTAGGATTCCTACGATATGGCGTGTGTGTACGGATTACAGGAAACTGAATGAAAATACATGTAAAAACCACTTCCCTCTTCCTTTCATGGATCAAATGTTAGATGGTTTAGCAGGGTATGAGTTTTATTGCTTCTTGGATGGGTACTCGGGTTATAATCAAATCATGATTGCTCCCAAGGATAAAAAAAAGACAACTTTTACTTGCCCTTGTAGAACCTTTGCTTTTAGGAAGATGCCTTTTGGGTTATGTAATGCACCTGCTACATTTCAGCGTTGCATGATGGCCATATTTGATGGTTTGACAGAGAAGATCAGAGAGGTGTTTATGGATGATTTTTCTATTTTTAGTTCCTCCTTTGATATTTGTTTGTCTAACCTATCTACTGTTTTGAAGAGATGTCAAGAAACTAATCTTGTCTTTAATTGAGAGAAGTGCCACTTCATGGTGAGAGATGAGATTGTTCTTAGGCATCATATTTCGGCTAAGGGATTGCAGGTTGATCGAGCAAAGGTGGTGACGATTGAGAAGCTTCCACCACCTACCAATGAGAAGGGAGTGCAGTCCTTTCTTGGACACGCGGGATTCTATAGAAGATTTATCAAAGACTTCTCAAAATACTCCAAGCCCTTGTCTCTTTACATGAAAAAGATTTTACTTTTGTTTTTGATGATGAATGTCTAACAGGTTTTCAGGTTTTGAAAGAGGCACTTATTACTGCACCTATCTTGATCACACCGGATTGGACTCAGCCATTTGTACTTATGTGTGATGCAAGTGATCTAGAACTTGGAGTGATGCTTAGGCAGTTGAGAGAAAAGAAGTTCAGTGACATCTACTATACGAGCAAAACTTTTGATGCAGCACAAAAGAACTATAATGTCATTGAAAAAGAGTTTTTAACTGTTGTGTATGCATTCAACAAGTTTTGACAGTATTTAGTTGGCATGAAGAAAATAGTGTACACGAATCATTCTGCGATCCGGTACTTTATAGAGAAGAAAGAAGCGAAGCCTAGGATTATGAGATGGATCCTTCTTCTACAAGAGTTTGATATGGAGATCCGAGACAAGAAAGGATTAGAGAATGTTTTGGCTGATCACCTATCAAGGTTAGAGACAAGGGAGAATTGTGATGACTCTTTTGAATACATTGAAGAGATGTTCCCGGATGAGAATATTATGGATGTGTTTGTTGAAGGAGCGGAGAAAGCTTGTGTAGTTGCTGCTCAAGGAATTGATCCATGGTACGCTGATTATGTCAATTACATTGTATCCAGTGAAATTCCTAAAGGTCTCAATTGGTATCAACTTGCCAAATTCAAGAGAGATGTTTTCTATGGGATGATCCATTTGTGTACAAGATTTGTACAGATTCTATCATCTGTAGGTATGTGTCCGAGATGGAGATGGAGATGGAGAGTGTTCTTGATTTTTTCCATGCACAACTTAATGGGAGCACTTCGGAGCCCAAAAGACAGCAGCAAAGGCACTACAATCCACTTTGTATTGGCCTTCTTTGTTTAAAGACTATGATTCCTATGTGGCGACATGCAATAGATGTCAAAGGATGGGAAACATAAGTAAAAGGGAAGAGATGCCACTTCAGCCGAGCATTGTTGTAGAGATCTTTGATATATGGGGGATCGATTTTATGGTGCCTTTTCCCCCATCTAATGGATTCCTCTAAATCATTCTTTCTGTTGATTATGTTTCTAAGTGGGTGGAAGCGATTCCTACTTGCATGAATGATGCGAAGACAGTGTTGTCATTCTTGAAGAAACATATATTTTCCTGCTATGGAGTTCCTAGAACACTTGTAAGTGATGAAGGTTCCCACTTTGTCAACAAGCTTATTGAAAGTGTTCTCAAGAAGTATGGTGTTAAACATACGGTTACTACACCCTATCATCCTCATGCGAATGGGCAAGCCGAAGTCTTTAACCAGCAAGTGGAGCAAATCCTGGAGAAGGTGGTTGGAACCAATAGGAAGGATTGGGCAATGAAGCTCGATGATGTCTTATGGGGGTTCTGGACCGCATATAAGACTGTGCTAGACATGTTACCTTATCAAATTGTCTAAGGGAAGCCATGCCACTTACCCGTAGAGATTCAACATAAGTCTTTCTGGGCCATGAGAAGTATGAACTTGTCTCTTGAGAAGCAAAAGGAGTTGAGGTTGACTCATATCAATTAACTAAACTAGTTCAGAAATCAAGCTTCCAAGAACTCAGTGATCTATAAGGAGAGAATGAAGAAGTGACTCGAAGATCACTTATAAAGAATTCAAGCAAGGAGATGAGGTATTACTTTTTAACTCTTGTTTGAAGCTTTTTGCAAAAAAATTGAAATCAAAGTAGACGGGACCGTTCATTATCCATAGAGCCTACGAAGGGGGGAGTTTTGAGATCATGGACATAGATGGAGACATCATAGTGGCGAATGAGCATCGATTGAAGCACTATAAGTCGTCGGATGATGCTTGCGTCGTCTTTGAGGATACCTTACATTGAGTTGGTATCATTGTGACTCCCTAACGTTAAACAAGAGCATCTGTTGGGGGCATTCTCTCCTGTTTTATTGCTTAATTTATTTTTTGTGAGTAAGAAATTTTTATATTTAAGGTGCTTACTAATTAGCTATTACATCTCTTTGCAAACTTAGTTTCGACTACAGTTTCTACTAAGTTTGTGGGGGGTGTGATGTACTTACCTCATCGTAGCACCAAGAGTATAATTTTTTCTTTGTAACATTTGCTAGGGGAGTTGATTTTTTGCAGTATATTAACAATTTAATCGGTGTTAATGTATCAATTTTTTGCAATTTGTCTAATGTTCAGTGGTGTTTTATTTATTTTATAGTGTGAGCGGAGTTGTATACATGACTTTTTATAGTCTAAGAGTGGTTCTCTAGCTATTTATTTGGCTTAATATGATGCTTGATGTTGTTTTGGAGTTTAATTTTGCAGGGGACGAAGAAAAGCATGAAAAACAACTGCCCGGAAGCCAGTTCGACCAGACTCCTGTCGTTCGACCAAGATGTTATGGTCGAACGATGGTCAAACTGTATTTCGGAGTGTTTATTCAGTTTACAGAAGGCCAGTTCGACTAAACCCATCTGGTTCGACCAACACATTCTGATCGAACAATGGTCGAACTGAACAGGGAAGAACAGGAGAGTCTTTTCAGTTTACAGAGGTATGGGTCGACCAATCTACTTCAGTTCGACCAGGACAAGTTGGTCAAGTAGAGGTCGAACTACACACGTTTTAGTGGATAGACACCCAGTTTGACCAGGTGGCCCTAGTTCGAGCATGCAGTTCGAGTCGAACTGGGTCTGGAAGTCGTGAATATAGACAGTTTTAACGCGCTGTTCGACCATTCTCCGTCACCCTTTCTCAAGCTCTCGTTTCGATCTGTAAGAAATTCACTCTAAACTCATCTTACACTTAATTCTTCCTCTCCGTACACTTCCACATCCAAGATTTGGAGGATTCAAGTCCGATTTTGGACAGTTCCGCTCAATTTTGGGGATTTTTGCCAAACGTCATACGCATACCATAACTTGAGATAAAGGTATGTTTTCTTACTTCTTTACCCTTGAATTGGAGTAATATATTCTTAATGAAGATTGGGTAAGTTGATTAAACATATTCTTAGTTGGAATTGATGTTTGAATCTTGGTGTTCTAGTTGAAATTTTACATGAATTTGCATAGTTCAATTTACGTTGGATTGATGGAATTTTGTGAAATTGATGTTGCATATCTTACGGGCTTTGGCTTATTTTGAGAATATATGCATGGGCTCTTTGATTTGAAGTAATGATTTTGAGCAATTGAATTGTGGAAGTTGAGCATGCTTGGAATTTTTATTGAATTTTGGGATTTGAGAAGCATGTTGAGTATGTGAAGTTGAGACTTAGGACTTTTGATTTTAATTTTCTCTTGATTGAAGGTGTTGAGTATACATGTCTTATATTTTTGAAGTGTACACTTGAGATTGTGGGAAAATGATTCATGAAACGATTATGGCATGCGAATTTGAAGTCTTGAGTAGAATTCATGCTTTAATTAGTCTTAGGTTTGGTATACTTATTTTATCTCCTCTATTTTATATTGAAATATAATCTTTGTAGGTAAAGGAATAGCCTCATCTTCGAAAAGGAAGGAGACTAAGTCTCCTAAAAAGGGTGAGGTCGCAAAGAAGTTGAAGAAAGATAAGAGGAGACCTTCCGATTTTGGCATAGAGATTGATGATTGGGAGGAGAAGGAAGAATGTTGGGGAGCTATTTCTGATAAGATAACAAGGACTCGTTATCAGGATGATCAAGAAATGGTGGAGATGAACATCATCAACGATATTCATTGGATGTTCAATCGAGTAGGGATCACTCAATTTATGGAGCTGAAGAGCGAGACATATTTCCACATCACAGCTGAGGTGTTGTGCACGATGAGAGTTGATCGTGGAGATCACTATCTTCCTTATGGATTGTCGATGCAGATAGGTGGCTAGCTGAAGTTGATGTACGCAAGTGAGTTTAATGAGATGGTCGGATGTTCGATAGATATTTTTGAAGCGGAAAATGAGGGTTTTAATGCTAATGAGTTCTGGAGCTCTATTTCGGGAAGGCAAGGTGATTACAATATAAATACCGCTAAGGTTGCTTTTATTCGCAACCCCGTGATAGCATACATGGACCAGATCCTGAGCAACACGTTGTTTGTTCGATCCGAGGGGAGTTGTATACCTAGAGGAGAGCTATACGTGCTATGGTGTATGATGAATGGAGTTCACTTCAATGTGGCAGCTTACTTTTTCCAGCAGCTGTATAAGTTCTCTACTCACTCATTCCATAAGGTTAACATTGGTGGATTGATTACTCCGATATCAGAGTATTATCGAGCTGATTTGACTAAGTATCGACCGATTCGAGGAGACCTGATTTGATTCTGACATCTTGTGTGAGGATGGTTTGATTCAAAGGATTGATGATACATGGATGTTCATTCGTGGGAAGAATCCAGTTTCTTTTAAGTTTCCATTGTCACTTGTTGATGTTACTACTATTCAGATTAACAAAAATCTTTTTATGAATTCTTTAGAGCATAAGGCTATCTCCGACACTTGCATTGGAGAAGAAAATTGAAGGCTTTTGGCTGAGTTGCACATCCAAAGTGTTTGCATTGATGAAGACATGATTTTAGTTGGTGATCCAGCAGATTTTATTGAGAATGATAAACAGTAGTCATTCCAGGAGAGATGCATGAAGATATGACTCATGAGCATCCAGAGATGGGTTTTCCTCTGATGCAGCACCACAGCAGCAGTACTATGAGCCGCCACAACAACAACAACACAATTTATGTCAGGCCTAGGATCATTATTATCGGGAGCAGTTCAGACTGATGAACGAGCACTTTGACACTTTGAATGCGAACTAGCAAGAGATAAATCGACAGCTGGCATTGGCGAACATGAATTACACTACGCTCAACCTCCGATATGATGCGATGGATAGGAGATTGGGAGATTTGAATAAAAATTATGAAGCTTTGAATAGGAAGATCGATACCCTGCAGAGGGATTTCAATGATAGGCGCAATGAAGCAAGTGATGATGATGCTCCGAAGGAGTAGTGGCACCAGGTTTTATCTTTGTCCGTTTCTTCTCACCTCCATTCTCTTTTTCACTTTACAGGTTGAGTGTTGTGTGGGTGGTGGAGTATGTGTTTGAGATTCATATGTGAGTGATTTGTACTTGAGATTGATACTGACGGTGTTGAGGGATGGATACATTTGATATGATGTTGATGATGCTGATTTGGATAGTGATGATAATTCTTCTTGTTTATGCATGTGCACTTGTTTTTGATGCATGTTGATTTTATTGATGATAGACTTGTAATTTTTGTTGAGATTGATTTTGATTATATGCTTTTAACAGTGCTTAGGAAATCTATTACCCATGTGAGAATTTGAGCTTATTAATCATGCTACATTAATGCATGATAGTTTATTCTTGAGAGTATCATTCATATGTTCGTATTCTAGAACTTGGCTTGAAGTCTTGTTTGAAATTTATGATTGATAGATACTAGGACATGATCTTAGACCATTATTGTTTAATTGAGCCACTTAGCCAAATTTTATCCTACCTTGTAGTATATATCATTGGAAGCCCCGTTGAGCCTTTAAAGCTTTTTCTTTGGCAAGCCTATGATAAAAAGCCTTTATTTACCTATACTTACGCCTTTAAATACCCAATTTACTAGTAGAGAGTTAACGTGAATAAGTGTTAGCTCGTATATGAAGAAGAAAATGGAAGGAAAGTTTGTGTAGTGATGAAAATAAGAAATATTTGGTTAAATCTTGTGAAGGGGTAGTGCTTGAAACTGGTACCCCGATTGCTTAGAAGGGTAGTGCTCGAAATTGGTACCTTTGTACTTCAGAAGGAAGAAATATGTTGATTCCAAGTGAAGCAAGAGAAAAGAAGGATTGACGAGATCAAGACAATGAAGAAGGAGAAGAAGAGTTAATGTTGTTTGATGAAAAACAACTCTCTAAGGCAATTCTTTATTAGTGAAGTTAGTCACTTATCTATATTCTCCTACCTTTACCAAAGAGTCAACATTACAACCCAAAGAACATGTCCTTTGTGATCCTAGTGTTGAAACAATTATGAATTGATTTTTGAGATCCTTGCCAAGCTTATGATTACGCGAATATATGAATTGATTTTGAGCGTATATACTAACCCTTAAAGTGTACATCTTTTACACTTGAAAGCGAGAGTAAACACTTATCTAGTGAGCTAGATGACTTAGCACTCGTAGAAGTATTGTGATTGATTGATATTTTTGCATGGATAAAATGTATGATGGACTTATGCATGTTTTGATTGATACAATTACATGTGTTAGAATAGGTTGTGCTTAATATAAGGATCTCGTGATTATACTCTCTTGCCTTGGTTTGATTTTTATTGCCTCGAGACGAGCAACATGTAAGTTTGGGGGTTTGATGAGAGTGATAATTCACGTATTTTGAGCTCCAATTTGTGTGGAGATTGAGTATAATTTATTCTATTATCAAGACGAATTGGGATGTTTATAGAAAATCCATGAATCAAATGCTACTAAGGATATTTGAGCATATTTGTATAGGAAAATAGGTTGGAAGTGCTCGGAATTGTAAAACACATTTTCCAAGACGTATTTCGACCAGAGGGATGTTGTTCGACCAAGCTCAGCCTGGTCGAACAACAGAAGTGAAGTTGAACTGGGGTGTTTTAGTTTACAGAGAGGTCGTTTGACCAAGGAAGTCCAGTTCGACCAAGTGAAGCCAAGTCGAACTATAAGAGCTAAGTCGAACTGCAGAGCGAGACGAAGTCCAGTTACATACACGCAGTTCGACCAAGGGGGTCCAGTTTGACCAAGTCCAGTCTGGTCGAACTGGGACACATCAGCTCCGAAACATTGGGATTTCACCTCTAGTGCTTGCATGTGCGTGTTTTCTACGAAAAAGCCCAGTAAAGGTCCATGAGGAGAGCTTAAAAGTATAAAAAAGGATGTCGATCACATTAAAAAGAGAGTTAGATTCCACATCCATCCTATATCACAACCAAACCCTAACTCTATCCACAGAAGCCGTAGAGAGTGCATCGAATCAAGTGAGAACCAAGTGAAGATTCAAGACGGAGCGGGAAGCGACAACGCCCACATCTAGGATTTACTTTACAACTTAATATTTCTTGTAATTTTCAAGACTATGGGTAAGATCTATCCAAACACCATGAACGTTGTTCGAAGCATCATGGTCTAGAACCGCTTTGGTAGTTCTAGGGTTATGAAGGTTTTTATCTAGTTAATTGAACTTCCATGTGTATACTCTGTACAACACTACTTGGGATTTATTTCATATAAGACTATCCTTTATTAGTTCATACTCAGAGTTGTTTTGTGTATCATTAACTGTTATGTAAAGTCTGAATACATATCTTGGTTATTGATTGAGTGCACTCACTGCTGAGCAGGATTGTATGTTATGATTCTAAGTGAGGGGACTTCGAAGCTTCATTAGAACTATCTTATAGAAATACTTATTAATTTAATTGAATTCGGGTTAATAAGTAGTATAAAGACGATAATTATATAGTACCTATAAAGAGAGATCATATCGGGTTAGAGTACTTAGTGCACAAGAAATAATTGATACTGATAGTACCTAGAATGGGGGGTATAATTGTGTTCTTGCTTTGAGGTAATTAACATGTGTTACACGCTTATTTGCTTGTGTCTATAGAGTAGATTTTCATGGTTTAGTGATGCTAAGAAATTTTTATATTTGATGTGTTATACAGAAGGTTTGCTCTACCATTGCTCGACCAAGAAGGTTTAGTCTAACAAAATATCGCTGGTTCTCAAGTAAAAGGTCATCCAAGGCCTATAAGGAGAGCTTACAAGTATAAAAGAGGATGTAGATCACATCATTATTCATCATTGAATTTGAGAGAGGCCACAATAATACTACACCCCACAAGGGAGGATCACCCCCAACCATCATCCACATCCTTTCCTCCATCCATCCATCACTTTGAATATTCGTTTGTGGAATCAAGAGGAGAACAAAGAGGAGGATTCAAGACGGAGAAGGACACGATGACTCCCGCATCTAGAGTTTATTTTTCAGACATCCGGGTAAGATCTATCCAACACCCATGATTGTTCTTCGCAACATCATGGGCTAGAGCCTTTTTGGTAGAACTAGGGTTGTGAAAGTTTTGAGGAATTAATTGAACTTTTGTGTGTAAACTCCGTACAACACTACTTGTGGATTTATTTTATATATGATTATGCTTTCTTAATCCATATTCAATGTCGTTTTGTGCATCTTCAATTGGTATATAGAGTCTAAATATATATCTTGGCTGTAGATTGAGTGCATTGAACACTGAACAGGATTCCATGTTATGATTCTAAGTGAGGGGACTCTGAAGCTTCATGAGAACTATCATACATGAATACTTACTAATTGAACTGAATTCAGGTTATTAAGTAGTATAAGTATGATAATTTTATAGTACCTATAAAGGGAGATCATATCGGGTTAGAGTATCAATTGGCCAGGGAAATAATCGATACTGATAGTACCTAGAAAGGGGGTGGAATTATATCTCTTGCTCCAAGGTTATTCACACGTATTACATGCATGTTTACTTGTGTCTATAGAGTAGATATGCATGGTTTAGTGATGCGTCCATATTCCCCAAGGCAGAGTCGGACATCAACACACGGAAGGAAAATTAATGAGTGAAACCGAATTACTCTAGGGATACCTATTCTATCTCTTGAGTCACTTTCGAATTCTTCTAAATACTTTTATTTTATTTGTTATTTAAATTAAGTATTTTAGTTGTTAGATTAATTCCTCAAAATAATTGCCTTGTCTTAATAAATTTTATAAATAATTAAATTAATAATACGCCGTCCTTTGGGTTTGATATTCACTTGGTCGCTTGCTTAACTGCAACTAATATCTTTAATACTTGAGGATTAATTTTGCGTGCAAAGAAAACGCGCATCAAGTTCTTGCAACTTGACGCGCGTTTTCTTTGCTTGCAAAATTAATCCCTAAGTATTAAGGATATCAGTTGCAGCTAAGCAAGCGACCAAGTGAATATCGAACCCAAAGGACGGCGTATTATTATTTAGTAAATTAATTAAGACAAGGCAATTCAGTTTGAGGATTTAATATAACAACTAAAATACTTAATTTAAATAACAAATAAAATAAAAGTACTTAGAAGAATTCGAAAGTGACTAAAGAGATAGAATAGGTAGCCCTAGAGTAATTCGGTTTCACTCATTAATTTTCCTTCCGTGTGTTGATGTCCTACTCTACCTTGTGGAATATGGACGCATCACTAAACCATGCATATCTACTCTATAGACACAAGTAAACATGCGTGTAATACATGTGAATAACCTCGGAACAAGAGATATAATTCCACCCCCTTTCCAGGTACTATCAGTATCAATTATTTCCCTGGCCAATTGGTACTCTAACCCGATATGATCTCCCTTTATAGGTACTATAAAATTATCCTCTTTATCCTACTTAATAACCCAAATAATATTCAATTAACAAGTATTTATATAATATAGTTCTAATAAGACTTCAGAATCACTTCACTTAGAATTATAACATGTAATCCTGCTCAGCATTGAATACACTCAACCAATAATCAAGATATGTATTCAGACTCTACATAACAGTTAATGATGCACAAAACGAATGTGAGTATGAATTTAAAAAGTATAGTCTTATATAAAATAAACCACAAGTAGTATTGTGCGGAGTTTGTTGATGTAAAGTGTTGAGACTAGTGTCATCTCATTTGGAATCACACCTGTCCTCCACCATTTATTTTACTAACCCCTAACTTGTTTTGTTGTTTCGACTGGTGTTGTGCTTAATGTTGCTTTCAGGGTTATTGCGGTTGAAGTGCTGAACGTGTTGTATGCAAAGATCAAGTCAAACGCAGACCTTGAAGACCCTGGAGCAAACTGGAAAGATCCGAAAGCTCTAGAAGGATCTAGAAGGCGAAAATAACTACCTCTCTTAGTGGGCGGTTATTTGAGCCTGCATGGGTGGAATCCACATCTCCTACGTGAGCCACTCATCCTTTGGAGCCTGCAGCCATCTATAAATAGAAGCTGCTAGTTGCCAAGTCAATTGATCTAAAAGGAAATCCCACTATACAGTGTAAAAGATCCTAGATAGGTTTCTGTCATAGTGTTTGTACTGGTGTTGTAATACTTGGTTCAACATCAGTTGTCTACTGTTATTCCCGTACATTTTGTATGCGCTGTTCACAGACAGTGGAAGCCCATATGTGAAGTAGGCTTAGATTCTAACAAGTCTAGGTTCTGCCATTTGGGAACGTGTTTGGATTTTAGAGCCAATTTTATATTCGAAGGGTGGAAGAATTGTTTCCATACCTAGGAGTCTATTTTTATAATCACATTTTTCAATAGTGATATTTGTGCCATAAGGCCGCCACAAACTTGCAAAAGTTTTTGGAAAGATTGAGTAATCTGTGTGTTAAGTCTACAGCTAATTTACAACTTGTTCTATACTTAGTCAAGTTACATTCTGATACATACAATGTTGTTCAAAGTATTACCACACTTAGGACAATATCGTACCAATAACACACTTTGCACCATTGGGCACCCAACAAGTGGCATCAGAGCGAACACTTGACGATATTAAGTGTTGATTTCTAGTGTTAAGTGTTGAGTTATTATGGATTACTCTGCATCCGTCACCCGTCCTCCCATTCTTGATGGAACAATATGCCTTGTGGAAAACCCGGATGAGGTTATACATCAAAGCATGTGACAATAAAGCTTAGAAGATCATTCTATCTGGATGGACGCCTCCCACTAAAGAAGATAAAGATGGAGATCAGATTCTCAAAGACGAACTCAATTGGACTGCTGATGAGAGCAATCTATCTGCACACAACTGCAAAACTCTCAATGCAATCAGCTCTTCAGTTGATCCAGTGATGTTCAACTCGATTCAGAACTGCATATCTGCTAAAGATGCATGGGAAAGACCACAAGAACACTGTGAAGGTTCTGGTAGTGTCAAAAGAGTAAAGGCAAGGTTGCTGAGCATGATGTTTGAAAGCTTGAGGATAAGAGAAGATGAGACCATCAACTCTTACAATGAAAGGCTGTATGAAGTCATGAACGAGCTGCAATCACTTGGTGACCCAATTTCCAATTCCAGGTTAGTAAAAAAAACACTTCGTACACTTCATAGGAGATTTAAAAGTAAAGTTTGTACTATAGAAGAAGCTAGGAATACTGATACTATGAGTTATAATGAGCTTATGAGCATTTTGGAAACTTATGAAATGGATATGTCTCAACAAGATTTTGCATATGATAGAAAAGGTGTTGTTGTTTTTAAAAGTGATGCTCCTTCATGTTCTGGAAGAACATCAACCATTACTGAAATTTCACAAGTTGATGGAAATGTTGATGACATTTCAGTTGACACTGATAATATTGCTTTACTTGCTAAGAAATTTAAAGCCTATTTGAGAAATCAAAAAAACAAGTCTAAAGCAAATACTTAGCCTAGGATAGAACATTCTCCTCATACTCCTCAAACTCGTACTCAATCCCTTACTCGTAGACACACTCAAAGAAAACTTAAGTATGATCCTGAATTTAGAAAGACTCTCATTTGTAGTGAATGTATTGGTTTTGGTCATTATGCAAATGAATGTGCTAACACCCTTTTGAAGAGAATGATGAACTTAAATGTTTCCTTGAGTGATGACAAATCTGAAGGTGATCAAGAGACAATGGATGAAGAACTGGCATTTCTGTCAGAATGTGTAAGTGAATGACTTTCTGGAAGTGACACAGATGTTGAGTTAGATGAGACAACATCTACTTTGACATCAAGCAAGGTTCAGTCTATTTCTGATTCTGTTGTGAAATATACTAATGCTTTTTATACTAGAGCAGGTACATCTGAAGAGCAATTGGAAAGAAAAATTATTGAAATTTTGAAAGAACTTCAAAGGGCCAACCAAGAGAATGATGGGTTGATTGAAACTATCACAAGACTTGAGGTAAATCTTACTAGAAAGGATACTGAAATTTCAAAACTCCAAGAACAATTAACTGCTTCAACACTAAGTTTCAAAAAACACTCTAAGAGTACATCTGTCATGAATGAAGCTTTGTGTGTTGGTAAATCTAATATGAGTGGTCCTAGATTTTCTGAAAATTCTAACCCTTTTAGTTTTGAAAAACCTATAAATTTTGTGAAACCTGGATCTAAAAGTTTTTCTAAAAAGTTTCCAAAATAGAGATGCAAGAGAACTTTTATCTGTCATTACTGTTTAGTTCCTGGTCACATTCACCCATTTTATTTTAAACTGAAAGATGACTTGGTCTCTGGAAAAGTGTTGCCTGAAATTTTGCCACACAAGTATTCACACACCAAAAATTGCTTGGGTCAGAAAACCAAAAGTGCTATCTAATGTGGCTTGTACTTCTTTATAAGCATGCGTACCTGGTTTATGGTATTTTGATAGTGGTTGTTCTAGACATATGACTGAAAATGTTGAATATTTGAAAGATTATGAAGCTTTTGATGATGGTAAGTTACTTATGGTGGTGGCTCTAAGGGTAACATTGTTGGTAAAGGAACTTTAAATGTTAAAGGTTTCCCAAACATGAAGAATGTGCTGCATGTTGAAGGTTTGCGTGCTAATTTGATAAGCATAAGTCAATTATGATGATAATCTGCATGTGAAATTTGACAAGAATTCATGTTTTGTGTTGAATGAAACTGATGAGTGTGTGATGGTTGGTAATCGATCTGTTGATAATTGTTATCTAATTGGTAACAACACTTACTGCAACATCTCACAACATGATGAAAGTGTACTTTGACATCAAAAACTTGGTCATGTAAATTACAGAAATTTACAAAAATTGGTTAAGTTGGAAGCTGTTAAAGGATTATCTAAGCTCAGTTTCAAAGACCCTCCCATTTGTGGTTCATGCCAAAAAGGTAAGCAGATAAGATCTTCACACAAAATCACCACTATGTGCACATCTTCAAGATATTTTGAATTGCTTCACATGGATCTTATGGGTCCTATGGAGAATGACAGTCTTGGTTGTAAGAAGTATTCTTTGGTTGTGGTAGATGGTTTTTCTAGATTTTCATGGGTTGAATTCATTAGAGAAAAATCAGATGTGTTTGAAGTGTTTAAAGTTCTTTACAAACGATTCAAAAATACTTTCAATCTTAAGATTTGTAGGATTAGGACTGATCATGGTAGAGAATTTGAAAATAACATGTTTTCTGAATTCTATGAAAAGAAAGGTATAGTGCACGAGTTTTCATCTCCTAAAACCCCACAACAAAATGGTATAGCTGAAAGAAAAAATAGAACTCTGCAAGAAATGGCTAGAGTCATGCTTACTTCAATGAATGTTTCTAAAAATTTTGGGCTGAGGTATTGAACACTGCATTTCATGTGTCTAATAGAATTCTGTTTAGACCAGGTAGTTTTATTACATCTTATGAGTTGCTGTATAGGAGAAAACCCAACCTAAAATACTTTCATATGTTTGGTTGCATGTGATATATTCTGAATGATAGAGAGAATCTTTCAAAGTTAGATTCTAAGAGTGATAAAGGTCTTTTCTTAGGTTATTCTAAGAATAGCAAAACATACAGAATCTTTAATCTTAGAACCAGATCTGTTCAAGAATCGATAAATGTGGTATTTGATGATACATCTAATATTGTAGGTAAAAAGATGGAAGATGACATCTCTGATCTGATTGAAATTGCAGAACCAGTGAATAATATTGAGCCAAAAGTGATCACATAACCTACAATATCTGAGAATGAGTCAGAAAACGATGAGAATTAGATTCACAGAACTCCCAGGAATTCTCTTAACTACAGTTATAAGAAGGATCACCCTTCTTCACAGATCATAGGAGAATCCTCAGTTGGTGTTCAAACCAGAAGGAAAGGTAAATTCAGAGATGTGGTAAGATCAGTTTGCATGTCCAACATATGCAATCAGGTATGTGCTGAATGTTATTTTTCTTCTGTAGAACCCAAAAATGTTTCTGAAGCTTTAAAAGATGAATATTGGATTCAAGCTATGCATGAAGAACTTGAACAATTCACTTGGAATGGTGTATGGAGTCTAGTGCCTAGACCTACAAGCACTAATGTCATTGGAACTAAGTGGATTTTCAAGAACAAAACTGATGAATCTGGTAATATAGTAAGGAACAAAGCTAGACTTGTTGCACAAGGATACACACAGGTTGAAGGGATAGCTTTTGATGAAACATTTGCACTGTAGCTAGAATAGAGTCTATTAGGCTTCTTTTGGCTATTGCATGCTTTGATGGTATCAAACTGTTTCAAATGGATGTTAAAGCTATTTTTTTAAATAGAATTTTAAATGAAGAAGCTTTTGTTGAACAACTAAAAGGTTTTATTGATCCTTTCTATCCTGATCATGTGTATAAACTGAAAAAAGCTTTGTATGGTCTAAAGCAAGCTCCTAGAGCATGGTATGGTAGACTAACCAACTTCTTGCTTCAATTTGGATTCATTAGAGGTGAGGCTGATAGAACTCTTTTCATTAAGCATGAATCAAATGGTTTCTTGATTGCTCAAATTTATGTTGATAACATTGTATTTGGAGCAACATCTCAAGTCATGATGGACAACTTTGTGAAAGCCATGACTACCACTTTTGAAATGAGTCGTGTTGGTGACCTAAATTACTTTTTAGGGCTCCAAATTAAACAAAGTGATAGTGGTATTTTCATTTTACAGAGTAAGTATGCTAAAAACTTGGTGAAAAGATTTGGTCTTGAAAATGCTAAGCCTATGAAAATACCTATGGGAACATCACAGAAACTGTGCAGAGATGATGTTGGCCCTAATGTTCACCACACTCTATATAGATCTATGATTGGTAGCCTACTGTACTTAACTGCTAGTAGACCTAACAATATGTATAGTGTCTGTGTTTGTGCTAGGTACCAAGCAAATCCCAAAGAATCTCATATGAAAGCTGTGAAGAGGATTATCAGATATGTGGCTGGAACTACCAACATGGGGTTATGGTTTTCAAAGGATACTAACAGCTCTCTGGTTAGATACAGCGATGCTGATTGGGCTGGTGATTGTGATGACAGGAAGAGCACAAGTGGTGGATGTTTTTACATAGGTAACAATCTTGTTTATTAGCATTCTAAAAAACAAAATTGTATATCTCAATCCACTGCTGAATCTTAGTATATTGCTGCTGGAAGTTGTTGCACATAGTTGCTTTGGTTAAAAAAAATGCTAGATGATTATGTGCTTGAGACTGAAACTTTAATGATTTACTGTGATAACACTAGTGCTATAAATATTTCAAAAAATCCTGTTCAACACTCACTCAATAAACACATCAGCATTAGACATCATTTTCTAAGAGATTTAGTTGAGAAGGGAGTAGTCAAATTGGAGTATATTTCCACTGAGAAACAACTTGCTGACAGATTTACAAAAGCACTTGATTTCGAGAGGTTTTCTTCACTTAGGAAATCTCTTGGACTCTGCATTCCATAAAATCATGCATGTTGTTACTTAGAGTGTTTCGACACTTGAGGCAATATTACTATAAGCTTTGTCATTTTATGTCGAAATTAAGTGATTTGATGACCTATTTTGTTACTGCTAACTGTATTCTGGTTGAATCTTGAGGTATTACTGGACATACACTAAAAGCACAATTCTTAAAAAATCGAAGGTCCAAACATGCTGAGTAACTAGATACACGGGGCTGACAACCATGATGTGTTCTTTTCAAAAGGCTGTTTTGGTTTCAAAAAAGGAATAACAAACACTCTTGAACTGCTACTGAGTAACCAGATACAAGGGGCTGACAACCATAATGTGATCTTTTCAAAAGGTAGTATGAAATCTTGAGATTAAGTGCATCAAAAATCCGCAAAAGGATAAAAGTGTATGTGTGCCTAAATTATTCATCCTTGATTGATTTCTCCAGAATGTCTTTAGCCTTATCAAAATTGTTATTAAATTATTTATTTTCAATACATTAAGTGATAAAAACTTATAGTATTTATTTCTTTTTCATGCATATTTGTTTCTCCATATTTGATCATGACCGATTTTTAAGGAAACATGCATTAGTGGCCATGAGTTCTCTTTATCTGCTGCACTACATATTTTTTCACACGTCGTTTGCAGTTTTTAATTAGTGGAAATAACCTCCATCCCACTACTGTTCATTCTTTCTATATATCTTGGAAAATAATATTTGAAGTGACATGTTTGTGTACTTGAGTGTGATCTCCCGTTTCATCTTCTCACTCACGGTTATCAATAAGTCTGTCTCTCTCACATTTCAAATGGCACCTCCAAAAGCAAACCCTTCAACTTCCAAATCCAAACCTTCTTCCTCATAAAATCCACTCCAAACCCTAGCTGATATGGCCGATAATGTCGTGTCAGATACTGCACCAGATATCAATCTGAATGTTGCTACACAACCGACTGCTCCTGTTTCTGGAACCCCTATTCCTAAAAGTATCGTCCTTCTTGTTGGAACACCCGACTCAGTTCTTGAATCTCTTCAAACTCAGTTTGCTGGGTCAAGTGTTACTATTTCAAGAATTGAAAATCCCATCCTTGAACCATTCATTCCCACTGAAGTTCACTATGAAATTCCCACATTCCTAACCCATCCGCTATCGTCCATTTTGTGAATCCTGAAGAAAGCCTACCCTCAGATGATGTTGAGACTCAGAACCCTGTTCAAGTCCCTACATCTCCAAATACATCTCCTACTCATGCTGAATAGAATCCACAAGTGCCTTCTCCCTCGTCATCACCACCGGTTCCATTCAGATCAAAGGTTGCTAAACCATCTGCTCCAAAACATAAAAAGCCTCCACAACATTGGTCAATCAAACTCCGCAAGAAAGGCACTACTAAGGATGCAACCACCTCTGAACAAGAAAAGTCCCCTATCTTTATCTCTGATTCTGATGAATCTACTCCTATGGATATAGATGCTACAAGTGAAAATCCTACTATAGCAGATCTTTAAAAAGCTTTGAAGAAGAGACGAAGAGGAAAGAAAATTGTGTATGATGTTACCGCTCCTAAGGCAACATCAGATGAATCTGATGAGAAAAATGCTGATCTGAACCAGTTGATTGATGATGTTGCCACAAATGTTGCCACAAATGTTGCCACCTCAGTGCCAACACCTACTGTTGCCGATACAGAACCCTCTGATCCTGACCATGATTCATTTTCAACATCTGATGATGATGAGGATGCACCTGAGGATGCTGACGAAGGTACAAAATCTGATGAATCTGATAAGATGTTGATGTTCAAAATGTTGAGAGTTCTGATGGTGAAGATGAAGCCAAAGATGATGAAGGTGATGAGTCCCTTGATGATGCTGATGATATATCTAATGACTCTGACTATGATGTTGAAAACTTTGGAGTTAGGAACTTTTATGTCACTGATGGCAAGGCCAGATACAAGAAGTTTGCCAAAAAGGACATAATTCATGAAAGAAAGATGAAGGATGCTGATCTCACTCCACACAACCTCATCAACTTCTTTAGAGAGAGAAGCTTGTTGAAATCACTCAAGTACTCTACCTCATTCTATACTAATTGGGTATGTGAGTTTTATGCCCACATCTGTGCTAGTATGATTAAGAGTACAAGTCCCAAATTTGGAAGAATTTTCTTTAGGGGTGTGATCTATGATTTCTCCTACAAAGATTAATGAGTGTTTAGGGACTGTGAATGCTGATAATGATGATGAAATTGATGGTATGGATGAGAATGTGTCTGTGATAACTGGAGGTTTAATTATTAGTTGGCCTAAGAAAATGTTCAGTCCAAGTCTGACTAGTTTACATGCTATCTTGCACAAGCTATGTGTTTACAATTGGCTGTCTTCCTCCAATACCACTAGAGTTACCACTGAGCATGCTGTGTTGATCTATAAGATAGGAAAGAACCTGCTTTTCAACCTTGGTAGATTAATTTACAAGAATCTGATCAGTTATGGTGGAAATATCTCCAAGGTTGGCAAGTTACCTTACCCTGCTTTGATTCATTGTCTATTAACTAGTCAAGGTGCTAGGAAAGGTAAAGGTGATTTTCTTTCCTCAAGTGCTCTAGTTTTTGGTATTTCTAAACCACTGCTTGTAGGCAATCGTGTAGTTGATCTACCCTATGTGAACCCTGCTCTTGCCCCTACTACTGCTGATACTCAGAATGTTACTCCTGATACTGCCAACACTTCGGTTCACACTGACACTTCTGCCCAAGCTGGAGAAGTTATCTCTGTTACTCTGAACCGCAAGTTCATTGAGCAACAAGCTGCTGCTTTGGCACTCCATGTCTCGAACCTCAGACTCCAAGCCAATACACTGAATAGACAAACAGACATTCTAAAACAAAAAGCACAGTTCTGGGGTAAGCTGTTATCCACACCCACAGGGGGAGATATATCTGCTGCTACTGAACCTACTGCAGTTGAAAGCTCTGACTCTGGAGGAATTGTGATTGAGGACATCACTGATGAACTAGACAAAGGAAATGTTGCTGGAAATGTTCCTGATACAGGTGATGCTGCAACTTAGGGGGAGTTCACATGGTGAGGGGGAGATCAGCAAAAAGATCAAAGTGTTGATGCTTATTGCTAATGATGACTGAAAGCTGCTGCTGCCTCACTAACTTTTCTAACTATTTGATGATGGGATGTTGAACTGATATTTATTCCTGATGGTGACTGGATACTTTATTTTGTTTTTGTTTAAACTCTGATCCAATCTGTGGACTTATATGTTACTTAAGTTGTTATCTTTAATCACTTTGGTAATTATGCTTTAGAATGCTTAGTTATTTTTGCACAACTGTCGAACTAACATCTGATGTATTACTGTGGATATCTTGTTCTTCTTTGTTTTCTTGTATCAGGTTATGTGGTTGTGGATAGACGTGATTGGGGGAGATTGTTGATGTAAAGTGTTAAGACCAGTGTCATCTCATCTGGAATTACACCTGTCCTCCACCAGTTATTTTATTAACCACTAATTTTGTTTTGTTGTTTCGATTGGTGTTGTGCTTAATGTTGTTTTCAGGGTTGTTACGGTTGAAGTGCTGAACGTGTGGGATGTAAAGACAAAGTCAAACGCAGACCTTGAAGACCCTGGAGCAAATTGGAAAGATCCAGAAGTTCTAGAAGGATCTAGAAGGCAAAAATAACTACCTCTCTTAGTGGGCGGTTATTTGAGCTTGCATGGGTGGAATCCACATCTCCTACGTGAGCCACTCATCATTTGGAGCCTGCAGCCATCTATAAATAGAAGCTGCTAGTTGCCAAGTCAATAGATCGAAAAGGAAATCTCACTATACAGTGTAAAAGATCCTAGATAGGTTTCTGTCATAGTATTTGTACTGGTGTTGTAATACTTGGTTCAACATCAATTGTCTACTATTATTCCAGTACGTTTTGTGTGCGATGTTCACAGGCAGTGGAAGCCCAAATGTGAAGTAGACTTAGATTCTAACAAGTCTAGGTTCTGCCATTTGGGAACGTGTTTGGATTTTAGATCCGATTTTATATTCGAAGGGTGGAAGAATTGTTTCCACACCTAAGAGTCTATTTTTGTAATCACATTTTCTAATACTGATATTTGTGACATGAGGCCGCCACAAACTTGCAAAAGTTTGTAGAAAGATTGAGTAATATGTATGTTAAGTCTTCCGCAGATTTACAACATGTTCTATACTTAGTCAAGTTACATTCTGATACATACAATGTTGTTCAAAGTGTAACCACACTTAGGACAACATCGTACCAATAACACACTTTGCACCATTGGGCACCCGACAAAGTTTACACATGAAAGTTCAATTAATTCGTAAAAATATTTACAACCCTAGTTCTACCAAAAAGGTTCTAGCCCATAGTGTTACGAAGAACAATCATTGATGTTGGATAGATCTTACTCGGATGTCCGGAAAATTACAAGATAAATTAAGAAACAAATAAACCCTAGATGTAAGAGTCGATGCGTCCTTCTCCATCTTGAATCCTCCTATTAGTTCTCCTCTTGATTCCACAGACGAATCTTCAAAGTGATAGATGGATGGATGAAAGGATGTGGATGATGGTTAGGGGTGATCCCCCTTGTGGGGTGTAGTATGGTTATGGCCTCTCTCCAATTCAATATGACTAATCAATATGATATGATGTGCTCTACATCCCCTTTTTATACTTGTAAAGTGCTCCTAACGAACCTTGGATTAGCTTTTATTTGAGACATATGCCAAATTTGGTAAAAGAAACCCGAAACTACCAAAAATAGCATCAGCGACATTCCGTTCGACCAAGCCTTCAAAAGTTGAGCAAGGCCTCCAAGTCAAGCAATGGTCGAGAAAGCTCTCTGTAAGTTTTGCACATTTTGCTCGACCAAACTTCCTACGCTTGGCCAAGATGATTCTGGTCGAGCAATGGTCAAGCAAACTTGCGTAGTCTCACCGTTTCGCACATAACTTCCACATCCGACCTCCGATTTGAGTAATTCTTGCGCTCACGTGATCATCTCTTTCTCGGCTTTATATATGTATAAAGAAATCACAGAAATTCTAACATTTGAATGTATAACAAGTCATGTAAAGTGGTATAGCCGTTCTGTTCGGCACAGCTTGCGCGACGTCACTTCTTTGATCATAACTTTCTTGTTTGGAATCCGATTGGGGAGTTTTTTATGCCAAAACGACCCTTTCTTCTGTGTCTTTCCAATTATATATCACATTTCCAATTTAGAGCTCCACGAACATAGAAAAATTACACAAGTTGGACGTGCATTTTCAACATCCATGCACAAATTGCACATTTTCTCCAACTTTGCACTTTTGATCATTTTTCCACCTAAAACACAATAAAACAACTCAAGTGCACCCTTTTTCTCAAATATATCGAATATAAGACACTTGTGCTAATACATAACAATAATTCCTATCAAAAAGGTGTTATATTAGAAACTTAAACACGCTTATTTTCACTCTCATCAATCCCCAAACTTACCCGTTGCTCGTCCCGAGGCAACAAAATAAAAAAAAAGAGAAAGAGAGTAAGAAAATTAGTGGGGAAACAAGGACTATGACTCATACCATATTCAAAATACAATTGTCCTCAACTTAGGTCATGTAACTCTCATTACATGTAATAATCAATTCATAGCAAACAAGTTAAGACAATCACCACCAATTCAATAAGATGTTCTCATGGGAACTATATTGTTGGCGTTTGATCATTTGGTTAACGTGAACCGTTAGGATTCCATACATTTCTAACAGTCAGCGGAAGTTGGAAAACAAGAAATGTCTTACCTTTCACCAGGGTATGTTGAAGTTGATAAATTCTCGCCACCAGCATGCGCAGCCTCACCGTTTTGGGCATAACTCTCTCATCCGATGTCAGATTTGAGTGATTTACATGCTAAACGAGCCTCTCTTCTGTGGCTTTCTGTCAATATATCACACATCCTATTCTGAAGTCTGTATGATTTTATAAAAATTGTAGAAAGTGGAGGACAGAAGCAGCAAACAACCTTCCAGTTTTCTGATGTATTCCCAAGTCAAATCTCGACGTCATGTGGGCGACGATCTTCGAGATCTTCTTATTATGCTATTCTCTCACCCTCTCACAGTGTTAGGCATGATTAACCTCATAGATTAGGGTTTTTGGACAGCTGAGATGCCTTATATATGGGCTACAACAGGACCAGGAGGAGAAATTAGAGTTGGACCTCCATTGGGCTTAAGTATCCAAGCTTACCCCAAAGCTTATACTTAAGTCCAATAATAATAATATATTCCACTAAAATATTATTACTGCACTACCGTTCTAATCCCATAATTACGTTATGGGCTCCTTCTTATTATGAGTCTGTTAGTCTCCCTATGTTTAAGATATACAATGTACATTAATAATTAAGTTAGTGACAACTCCATTAATTAATATCTCATCCAAGAGTAGTACCACTCAATAGACATGCACAAATGAACCGGAACTGGCGGTTCGAACCGGGGAACCACCGATTTTAACCGGAACCGAAATCGGCAAAAAAAACCAGAACCGGCTAAGGAAGGTTCGGTTCCGGTTCCTCATATTTGGGAAAAACCGGCGGTTCTGGTTCGAACTGCCGATTTTTTAATTTTTTTTTATTTTTTTACGCTTAAAATCCAAAAAAAAATTAAAACTGGAATCGGCGGTTCCGGAACCGAAAGCTTCGTACCCCAGTTCGGTTCCGGTTCCCCCTATCTTGGAACCGAAACTGCCGGTTCTGAACCGGGGTGCATGTCTACCACTCAACCTCATTATTATTTCGGAATAAATCCACCTGTAGGGTTTACATGATAATCCTTATGAGCTCCTCAAGGGAACATCATCAACATATGACGGACGTGGATTCCTTCTACAATCAACAGCACACCATAGAGACAATACTACTTCCCAACTCACCGAGTTTGTTGATTTAATTACATGTAAATCTCACCTATTGATGAATCAAAAAAATACATACTACCCTACGTGTCGAGATTATTGTATAGGGATTAAGAGTACGAACATCCATAATAACATAGATTAAGTTCTTCTATAAGTCAGTATAAGTCAAACGATCTCAAGCGATCCTGCTCAATACACACACAGTGCACTAATATGATTCTAAAGTCAAGACAAGCTAATACTAAACCACACTACAACCATCCCAAGAGAGAGTCCCCGTCTATCTCGGTTGTGAGCATCCATTTATACCATATAAAGAAACTGATAATATGATCTTCCGCGTGTTGTCGAACAACATATTATCTACTGTATAAAGTAAGTGGACTATTGCATCTACATATAAATAAATTATAAGACGCAATCATTTGATCATATAATTCTCATTTCAAATAAATTGTTATAACATTGTTCATACTAAAGCTAGACTTTTAGTATACAATCCAACATATATATCACTCTCACTCAATTATAAAATGTACACTTATGGGTTAAGGTGTTTACGCTCATATTCAATTTAAGTGCATACGTAACCATAAGCTTGCCAAAAGTCTCAAACTCTCCACCAACGAAAGTATGATTCGATAATTAGATCAAAAATGACTTTTCTTTTGGATGTAATGTTGGCTCTTTGGTTAAGGTAGGAAATCTATAGATAAGTGACTCAAAACTTGGATCAATCAAGTGTGAACTCCATCATGATATTTTATTTTTCTTACTCACTTCAATTAAGCATAGCATTCTCCTCACCTCTTTCACTTTTTTTTCTTTCAAGCACAACATTTTTTCTTCTCTTCTTTTTTTTTTCTCGAGCTACCAGTTTTGGGCACTATCTTGTGCATCCTCCATAGGATACTAGATTTAAGCACTACCCTAGGGTGTTTGATTTCACGGAGTACTAGATTTAAGCTCTACTCCACGATTCTCCTTACATGCATTTTCCAACGTAGTAACTGTTTCAACCACAATTTCATTCCTTTCCAATCCATTATCAAACTCCATCAACACACTTTGAAAAACCATTAATTCTTGTCATAGAATCAATGCTCAAAAAATTCGGATGCTCAAAGTGGTTATTTCTCGTAGGCTGCCAAAGAATGAGACTTTTAGGCTCAACGGGGCTAACTACGGATAAACATCATTTGGTAGGAAATTATTTGGCTAAGTGACTTATAAATTCCAGGATGACCTTAAATCATCTCCCATTATCTAACACACATGTAGTTTCAAGTAAGACAAGAGGCAAGTTCTAGAATACACACGCAAGAACGATGCTCATCAGAAAAGAAATATCATGTGATTATGTACATGATCAACGAGGCTCAAAATCTCACATGGGTTTTAACACGTAACAGAGCACTTTTCATGATAAGTAATATCCCACAAGTACACATAGAACATCATACCACAATATAACTCAAGTACACTTCCTTCATCAATTTCAAAAGCATATGAATTTCAGTACACACAATTTAAGCTCACATGGACCACAACCATAAACTCAATCCTTCCACTCAATGAATTAAAAGCACACATAAAAATTAGAATAAGGAAATGAGGGCACCTGATTTTTCTCCTTCAAAATATATGCACGAGCTCCTCGAGTTGTTCAAATCGGTCTGGTCAAAGCCTCAGTGCAGAACTCGTCTTGCCATCTAGTTACCTTTTCTATCATCAAAACTCAACATACCTCATCATCACAGGATTCATCAATAATAAAATTGGAGAACTATAAGAAAGACTCAATTGACTATCTAATTGACTCCACACACTAGACACACTACTGAACACTAGGCAAATTGCAAAAAAATCGACACATCAAAATTGATTAAAGTTTCAACATACAGTAAAAAAATCAACTCCCCTAGCAAATATTACAAAGAAAAGATTATACTCTTGGTGCTTCAATAAGGTAATAACATCACATCTCCCCCAAACTTAGTAAAAACGTAAGTTGAAACTAAGTTTGCAAGAGATATAATTGCCGATTATTAAGCACCTTAAATATAAATATTTCTTACTCACACGAAAGAAATAAAGCAATAAATGGAAGGAAAAGCCCCCAACAGGCGCTCATGTTTAATGTCGGAGAGTCACGAAGATTTAACCTTTTAGAACTACTGGATAGGAGGACGGTCTTCTCGCATCCTCACCTTCAAATACTTTCTTTTCCTCTTCTTGTCTACACTGAACACCTCACCTTTCTTGGTAACAAGTATATGATCCTCAGAATTTCTTACCTCCCCATGGTTGTCCAGACACCTCATTCTCAATCTTCCACTTAAATTCAGAATCATCTATCTTAGAAAAATCAAGATTAAACAAGTTAGAAACCACATCCATGCTCTTGAAAGATTGAGTCTCCATGGACATCTTCATTGCTTGATCAAGAGAGAAAACTACCTCTTCATTATCCATCTGCAGTCAATGCTTCTCGGCTCTTAACCTTTTTGCTCTTTCCCACTTCTTCTCTACTATAAGCTCAGTGTTCTGCTCTTGAGATGGCATCGTAATGTCCTGATCATCGGGTATAGCATTCGGGATCGAATCAGGTGCAAAATGGGACTGCTCGACCTCCGTTCGACTTAGGTAAGTTGGTCGAGCAACTTGTCCTTAGTCGAACAACGTAGGCGATTGCGAGCCTATGCTCCTTCATGTGTTGCTCGACTTCTGCTCGTCTTAGATGATCTGGTCGAGCAACTTGGTCCAAGTTGAGCAAATCTCCCGATCGAGAGCTACCCGTGGCCAGGTGCTGTTCGACTTCTACTCGACTTGGATGGTCTGATCGAGCGGAAAGGCGCTGGTCGAGCGGCAAACCCGAAAATATAGTGTCGTGATTCTATTTTTCCAGAGCTTGCTCATCCTGGGTTTAACTTGCAAATGTGGTCGAACGGGATTGTGTTGGTCGAGAAACTCTCCTATGTTCTTCATTTTCGCTCGCCGACATCATCGGACCTTCATACTGCATTCTCGATCTCAATGTGATGGCATTATTCTCCAACATTTATGTAAATTGATTCACATTCGCGGTCATCTACCCCATAATCGAAGTAAGGTCCTTCAACTGCTTAGATAAATCTGCATTATCAACATTCATTCTCGCTTCGATGCGGTCAACCATTGTATCAGTCTCAGCCATGTATCGATTGAAGGTATCTTCAACACTCTTCACTTTGTGATATTGCATAATAGGCACCCTTTATCTAGTAGCTTGTTGATGTTAGCTAGACTAAAGACGATCTCATCATCCCTATTTGGCTTCACCACTTGATATTCAACCTGAGCCACCTTACCAAGTAAATAAGTTCCTCTAACTCTCTCTGTAGGCCAGTCACGTGAATTCATAGAAATGTCTTCAAATAACTTTTCTGCTTCAAGTACTGTCTTAGATAACAGCGCTCCTCCTGATGATGCATCAATAAAAACACATGACTCACAATCCAATCCATAGTAGAAGATACTTATGTATTCAGCCTTAGACATCCTATGCTGTGGGCACCTACTGAGCATATCTTTAAACCTGTCTCACGCCTCATGAAATTTCTCACCCCGATTCATAACAAATTGGGAGATCTCTTGCCTCATTCTAAAGATCCTTGAGGGTGACATATATCTCTCCAAGAACTTCTGCTACAGTTGGTCCCTTGTAGTGCAATCCATGGCATCAAGAGTCTCATACTAAGCTTCTGTCTTATCAATTAATGAAAACTTGAATAGGACAATCCGCCTAGCATTATCATTAGCTCCAGCTCCCTTTTGAGTATTTGCATAACCAAGACATATTTTGAGATGTTGATATGGATCTTCAAAACAACCTCCAGAAAAGGGATTCTTCTCTACCATGTTAATAGGAGCGGGATGTATCTCAAAATCATCATCTTCCCCACTTGCTCCTATCAAGCCCATGTTACCAATATCATAGTTCGTGAAAATTTCAAGTATGGCGACATTATCCGGATTCTGCCTTGCTCCGGCCATGTTTAGCTCAATGTGTTACTTCTTCCTTTCTTTCCTCTCCTTTTCCTAGTGCACAAGTACCTCAGATAAATTCAAGGTTAGATAGAAATAAATAATCACTAATAATAGTCTTAATCAACTAGAAATAATAAACTAATAATAACAGCCGTCCCCGGCAACGGCACCAAGAAATTGATGAGCATTTTCTCAACACACAAAATTAATCCTCAAGTATAAGGATATCAATTGTAGTCTCGATAGGTGACCAAGTGATTATCGAATTCGAGGGATGGATTATTATGAATTATTTATATTCTAATTAACTAAGACTATATTGGCAAATTGGTTTGGAATAGTTATGAACTAAATAACATATAATTTAGATAGCAAATTGAATAAACTAGCAATGGAGAAAATACGGTTGTGATCAAGTAAGAAATTAGGTAGTTCTTCGGGTCATCCAGTTTTACTTGTTAACTTCCTTTCCATGCGTGTGCAATGGTCGGGGTTTTCACCGGCAACGGCGCCAAGAACTTGATGTGCATTTTCTTTGCACGCAAAATTAATCCCAGGCATTAAGTATATCAATTGCAGTTTAAGCAAGCGACCAAGTGAATATCGAATCCAAAGGACGACGTATTATCAATTTAATTATTAACTAGATTAATTAAGACGAAGTGTGGCAATAAAGATTGAAGATTGAATTATTAACTATTAAACAATTAATTAAAATAACAAATAAAATAAAATAAAATACTAGAAGAATACGAAAATGGATCAAGAGAGAGAATAGAGAGTTCTAGGATAGTCCCATTTCACTCATTAATTTCCCTTTCGCGTATTGATATCCGACTCTACCTTGTGGAATATGGACGCATCACTAAACCATGCATATCTACTCTATAGACACAAGTTAACATGCGTGTAACACATGTGAATAACCTCAGAGCAAGAGATATAATTTCACCCCCCCTTTCTAGGTACTATCAGTATCAATTATTTCCCTGGCCAATTGGTACTTTAACCCGATATGATCTCCCTTTATAGGTACTATAAAATCATCCTCTTTATCATACTTAATAACCCGAATTCAATTCAATTAATAAATATTTATATATGACAGTTCTAATGAAGCTTTGGAGTCCCTTCACTTAGAATCATAACATGGAATCCTGTTCAGTAGTGAACGTGCTCAATCTACAACCAATATATATATTCAGGCTCTATATACTAATTGAAGATGCACAAAATGACCATGAATATGGATTAAGAAAGCACAATCATATATAAAATAAATCCAAAAGTAGTGTTTACAGAGTTTACACACGAAAGTTCAATTAATTCGTAAAAACCTTCACAACCCTAGTTCTACGAAAAAGGCTCTAGCGCATGATGTTACAAAGAACAATCATGGGTGTTAGATAGATCTTACCCGGATGTCTGGAAAATACAAGATAAATTAGGAAACAAATAAAACCCTAGATGTGGGAGTCGTCGCGTCCTTCACCGTCTTAAATCATCCTCTTGGTTCTCCTCTTGATTTCACAATCGAATCTTCAAAGTGATGGATGGATGAAGGAAAGGATGTGGATGATGGTTGGGGGTGATCCTCCCTTGTGGGGTGTAGAATGGATTTGTGGCTCTCTCCAATCCAATATGATTTTTCAATATGACTCTATGATTATTAATGATGTGATCTACATCCCCTTTTATACTTGTAAGCTCTCCTTATAGGCCTTGGATGGGCTTTTACTTGAGACATACGCCAAATTTGGTAAAAGAAACCCGAAACTACCAAAAATAGCATCAGTGACATTCTGCTCGACCAAGCCTTCAGAAGTCGAACAAAGTCTCCAAGTCGAGCAGTGGTTGAGTGATGCACATTTTCTTTGCATGCAAAATTAATCCCTAAGTATTAAGGATATCAGTTGCTGCTTAAGCAAGCGACCAAGTGATTATCAAACCTAAATGACGGTGTATTATCAATTTAACTATTAACTAAATTAATTAAGACAATAAGGTTTGGGATTTTAATCTAATACTAATATGCTGAAAATAAAATAACAATTAAAATAAAATAAACACTAGAAGAATACGAATGTGACTCAAGAATGGAGAATAGGTAGCTCTAGGATAATTCAGTTTCACTCAATAATTTCCCTTCCGTGTATTGATGTCCGACTCTGCCTTGTGGAATATGGACGCATCACTAAACCATGCATATCTACTCTATAGACATAAGTAGACATGCGTGTAACACGTGTGAATAACTTCAGAGCAAAAGATATAATTTCACCCCCTTTCTAGGTACTATCAGTATTAATTATTTCCCTAGCCAATTGGTACTCTAACCCTATATGATCTCCCTTTATAGGTACTATAAAATTATCCTTTTTATCCTACTTAATAACCTGAATTCAATTCAATTAATAAATCTTCATAAATGATAGTTCTAATGAAGCTACGGAGTCCCCTCACTTAGAATCATAATATGGAATTCTGTTCAGCGGTGAACGCACTCAATCTACAACCAAGATATATATTCAGACTCTATATACCAATTGAAGATGCACAAAACGACCGTGAATATAGATTAAAAAAGCACAATCATATATAAAATAAATTCACAAGTAGTGTTGTATGGAGTTTACACACTAAAGTTCAATTAATTCGTAAAAACCTTCACAACCCCAGTTCTACCAAAAAGGCTCTAGCCTATGATGTTATGAAGAACAATCATAGGTGTTTGATAGATCTTACTCGGATGTCTGAAAAATTATAAGATATATTAGGAAATGAAATACACCCTAGATGTGGCATCGTCACGTTCTTCTCCATCTTGAATCCTCCTCTTGATTCTCCTCTTGATTTCACAAACGAATCTTCAAAGTGATGGATGGATGGAGGAAAGGATGTGGATGATGGTTGGGGGGTGATGTCCCCTTGTGGGTGTAGTATTATTCTGGCCTCTCTCCAATCCAATATGATTATATGATATGATCTACACCCCATTTTATACTTTTGAGCTCTCCTTATAGGCCTTGGATGGGCTTTTACTTGAGACATAACCAAATTTGGTAAAAGAAATTTGAAACTACCAAAAATAGAACCAAGCGACATTTTGTTAGACCAAACATTCTTGGTTGAGCAAGTCCTCCAAGTCGAGCAACTGGTCAAGAAAGCTCTCTGTAAGTTTTTTGTCATTTTGCCCGAGTTTTCCTCTTCCGTTCGACCAAGATGATTCTTGTCGAGCGGATCTCCTTTGGTCGAGCAAGCTTGCGCAGTCTCACCATTTCGCGCATAACTTCCCTATCCAACCTTTGATTTTAGTAATTCTTGAGCTCACGCGATCCTCTCTTCCTTGGATTTCTATCAGTATAAAGACCTCATATAAAATCCAACATTTGTATATGTAACAAGTCATGCAAATGGAACATCCATTCTATGCGGCACAGCTTGCGCGACGTCACCACTTTGATCATAACTTTCTCGTTTGAAATCCAATTGAGGTGTTCTTTATGCCAAAACGACCCTCTCTTCTGTAGCTTTCCAGCCATATTTCACAAATTTAATTCAAAGCTCCCCATGAATACAGAATAATTACACAAGTTGGACTTGTGTTTCAGAGCATCCTTGCACAAATTGCACCTTTTTTCCAACTTGGCACTTTTGATCCCTTTTTCCACCTAAAACACAATAAAACACCTCAAGTGTATCTTTTTCTCACATATATTGAATATAAGACATTTGTACTAATATATAATAACAATTCTCCTCAAAAAAGTATTAAATTGGACACTCAAACACGCTTATTTTCACTCTAAAGAAACCTCCAAACTTACCCATTGCTCGTCCCGAGGTAACAAAATAAAAATAAAGAGAGGGAGAATATGAAAATTAGCGGGGAAACTAGGACTATGACTTATACCATATTTAAAATACAATTGTCCACAACTTAGGTCATGAAACTCTCATTACATGTAATAATCAATTCATGGCATACAAGATAAGACAATCACCACCAATTCAAATGCTCCATTGACATGTTCTCACGGGAAGTATATATCACTCGTACTCAAGTATAAATAGTGTTCACTTATGGGCTAAGGTGTTTACGCTCAAATTCAATTCAAGTGCATGCGTAACCATAAGCTTGCCAAACATCTCAAACTCTCCACCACTTAAAGTATGATTTGATAATTGGATCAAAAAGGACTTTCATTAGGATGTAATGTTGGCTCTTTGGTTAAGGTAGTAAATATATAGATAAGTGACTCAAAACTAGGATCAATCAAGTGTGTATTCCATCATGATCTTTCATTCTTCTTACTCACTTCAATTAAGCACACCATCCTCTTCAACTCTTTCACTTTTTTCTTTTCAAGCACAACATTTTTCTTCTTTTTTTTTCTCTCGAGGTACCACTTTCGGGCACTACCTCGCACATCCTCCATAGGGTACTAGATTTAAGCACTACCCTATGGTGTTCGATTCCATAGAGTAATAGATTTAAGCACTACTCCATGATTTTCCTTAGATGCATTTTCAAGCCCAATCAATATTTCAACACCAATTTCATTACTTCCCAAGATGTTATCAAGATCTATCAACACACTTTGAAAAGCCATTAATTCTCTTCTAGAAGGACAATTAAGGCTAAAAAAATCAGATGTTCAAAGTGGTTATTTCTCGTAGGCTGTAAAAGAATGAGGTTTTTAGGCTCAACTGGCTAACTACGGATAAACATCATTTGGCAGGGAATTATTTGGCTAAGTGACTTATAAATTCAACGATGGCCTAAAATCATCTCTCATCATCTAACACACATATAGTTTCAAGTAAGAAAAGAGGCAAGTTCTAGAATACACACACAAGAATTATACTCACCAGAAAAGAAATATCATGTGATTATGTACATGATCATTAGGATCAAAATCTCACATGGGTTTTTAACAAGTAACAGAGCACTTTTCACAGTAAGTAATATCCCAGAAATACACATAGAACTTCATATCGCATTATAACCCAAGTACACTTCCTTCATCAATTTCAAGAGCATATGAATTTTAGGCGCAATTTAAAATAATATAAGATCACATGGATCACCAAAAAAAAAACTCAATCCTTCCACCCATACTAATTAAAAGCACACATAAGAATTAGAATAAGGAAAAAAGGGCACCTGATTTCTTCAATGTATGCACGAGCTCCTCGAGTTGTTCAACTCGGTCAGGTCAAGCCTCAGTTTACCTGTTTAATCATCAAAGCTCAACATACCTCATCATCACAAGATTCATCAATAATAATATAAGATAACTATAAGAAAGACTTAATTGACTATATAATCGACTCCACACACTAGAAACACCACTGACACTAGGCAAATTACAAAAAATTGACACATCAAAACCAATTAAAGCTTCAACATACCGCAAAAAATCAACTCCCCTAGCAAACATTACAAAGAAAAGATTATACTCTTGGTGCTCAATGAGGTAATAACATCACACCCCCCAAACTTAGTAAAAACGTAAGTTGAAACTAAGTTTGCAAAGAGATGTAATTGCTGATTAGTAAGCAACTCAAATATTAAAATTTCTTACTCAAAAAAATAAATAAAACAATAAAACGGGAGAGAAAACCCCCAATAGGCGCTCAAATTTAACATCGAAAAGTCACGACGGATGTAACCTCTGTAGGCTACTGGATCAGATGATGGTCTTCTTGCTTCATGCACCGCCCGTTTTAATATTGAATGCTACACGTGCTATTCACAACACTCCAGAGTCATCCAATAGCAGAATACTGAGCTCATAGTTAAGAAGAAGTAGGAAAGAGAAATGAGGTTGAGAGCCGAGAAGCTTAGACTGCAGATGATAATAAAGATGTGGTTTTCTCTCTTGATCATGCAATGAAGATGCCCATGGAAACTCAATCATGCAAGAGCATAGATGTGATTTCTAACTTGTTTAATCTTGATTTTAATAGGACAGATGATTCTAAATTTAAGTGGAATATTTACATGGAGGTGTCTAAACAGCCATGTGAGGAAGGAAATACCGAGGATCATATTCTAGTGACCAAGAAAGGTGAGGTGTTGAGTATAGACAAGAAGAGGGAAAGAAAGTATTTGAAGATGAGGATGCGACAGAACCGTCCTCTGATCAAGTAGTCTACAAAGCGATAATCCATCGTGACTCTCCAACGTTAAACATGAACGCCTGTTAGGGGCCTGTCCCTTCCATTTTATTGCTTTATTTCTTTCATGAGATTGAGGAGTTATTATATTTGAGGTTCTCACATTTTGGTAATTACATCTCTATTCAAACTTATAAGTTTCGACTTATATTTTTACTAAGTTTGGTGGGGTGTGATGCACTTATCTCGTCTTATGAGCACCAAGGGTATAATTTTTCCTTTCGTTGGTTGTTTGTTTGTTAGGGGATTATCTTTTGCGGCATATTAATATTTTAACCGGTGTTGATATGTCAATTTTTTGTAACTTACCTAATGTTTAGTGTGTTGTGTTGGTGTTTCCTAATGTGTGGAGTGGATTATATAGTCAATTGAGTCTTTCTTAGGTATCTCCTATTTTATTATTGATGAATCTGTGATGATGATGTGTGCTTGAGCTTTGATGATAGAAACAAGTAAACTGAGGCTTTGACCTGATCGAGTTGAACAACTTGAGAAACTCATGAATACGTTGAAAGACAAAATCAGATGCCCTCGTTTCCTTATTCTAATTCTTATGTGTGCTTTTAAATTCATGGAATGGAAGGATAATGTTTTTAGTTTTGTGATCCATGTGAGCTTATATGTTTAAATTGTGCCTGACATTCATATGCTCTTGGAATTTATGAAGGAAGTGTACTTGAGTTATATTGTGGTATGAAGTTCTATATGTACTTGAGGGATATTGTTTACCATGAAAAGTGCTATGTTACTTGTAAAAAAACCCATGTGAGATTTTGAGCCTCGTTGATCATGTACGTAATCACATGATATTTCTTTTCTGGTAAGTATCGTTCTTGTGTGTGTATTCTAGAACTTGCATCTTGTCTTACTTGAAGCTACATGTGTGTTAGATGATGGGAGATGATTTTAGGTCATCCTTAAATTTATGAGCCACTTTGCCAAATAATTTTCTACCGAATGATGTATATCCGTAGTTAGTCCCGTTGAGCCTAAAAACCTTATTTCTTTGGCAACCTATGAAGATCGCCACTTTAATATTCTATTTGAGTCTTAAATTCCTATATTTAGTGGAGAATTAAATGTTGTCAAAGTGTGTGGAGTTGATTTTGATGGAGTTTGGAAGGAGTAAAATATTTGGAGTTGTACAAGTGATTATGAGCTTAAAAATAAGTTGATTAGGGGTAGTACCCAAAATTGGTACCCTGAGATATTAGAGGTAGTGCCTGAAACTGGTACCTCAAGAAAAGAAAAAAAGGAAAGAAGGAAAAAATGTTGAGCTTGAAGAAAAATGAGAGAAAATAAAATTAGAAGAGCATGAAGCTAGATAGCCTTGAAGTATAAAAGATCTGCAGTACAAAAGATCTCTAGTTTTAATTCTCCACTTATTGAGTCACTTTATCCATATGTTTCCTACCCTTACCAAAGAGCCAACATTATATCCTAATAAAAGTCCTTTTTGATCCCATTGTCGAATCATACTTTAAGTGGTGGAGAGTTTGAGACATTTGGCAAGCTTATGGTTACGCATGCACTTGAATTAAATCTGAGCGTAAATACTTAACCCATAAGTGTACATCTTTTACACTTGAGTGCGAGTGATATATCTTCCAGTGAGAACATATGATTGGAGCATTTGAATTGGTGGTGATTGTCTTATCTTGTATGCTATGAATTGATTATTACATGTAATAAGAGTTGTATGATCTAAGTTGAGGACAATTGTATTTTGAATGGGGAATTTGTTATAGTCTTTGTTTCCCCGCTAATTTTTATACTCTCTCTCTTTATCTTTATTTTGTTGTCACGGGACGAGCAACGGGTAAGTTTGGGAATTTGTTGAGAGTGAAAATAAGCGTGTTTTAGTGTCCAATCTAACACCTTTTTGATGAGTATTGTTGTTATATATTAGCACAAGTGTCTTATATTCAATATATTAGAGAAAAATGTGCACTTGAGGTGTTTTATTGTGTTTTAGGTGGAAAAATGATCAAAAGTATCAAGTTGGAGAAAAGATGCAATTTGTGCAAGAATGGTGAAAGACACACGTCCAACTTGTGTAATTATTCTGTGTTCGTGTAGAGCTCTTGACACGACCCACCTTACATAACTTACAATTCACATACTAATTAACATAAATATCATTATTATAAAAAACTGCATATATTTTTTTCCTCACATAATATATTTATAACCAAAACTATCACACCAGTTCAACATACGTAACTGGTTTCTGACACCACATCAATCCAGATAAACTCATGACAATACTTATTGCATGACATAACAAAACATCAGCGGAAACACAATAACCTATGGCCTAGCCCAACAGGTCGTCATCTATGTACATCCGCTCAAGACCCTGTAAGAGCTCCACAACTTGCACAGTCACATCACAAACTCAATCATCAACAGGCTCACCTACAATGCATAAACTAGTGAGACAAAAATCTCAGTAAGTAGAAATCATGCATGTCAGTGCATGAAAATGCATTTAGCTTTCTATCGCCTATTTCCTAGTCTTTCTAGTTGGTCTTTTTTATTTTAAAAATTATTCATGTTGCGGGATCCCCATGACACACTTTTGATATGCACCTCAAATGAGCTCAATAGACACACTTAGTGTCGGATCGATTCCGATCCCTGAATAAAGTGTCGAGAACGATTTTTTCAAACCCTGACAGAGTGTTGGGGATGATTTTTCCGAACCCCTAATAAAGTACTAAGAACGATTTTTCCAAACTCAGAATAAAATATCGGGAACGATTTTTTTCGAACCCTGACAGAGATGCATATATAGTGGCCGCACACACCATTAATATCTTATTAATTTTGAGGAAAACACTTTTTCATGTTTATGCATGGTATGCAACCAGAACAATTAAATGTGCATCATAAACCATTTACAATATCAATATCAACATTTAATCACAATTAAAGCAACAACTTAACTTCAATTCACACAGATCCACTTCTGGAATAACAACTTCACCTTAATCACATAAATCCATTTATAGAATAACAACTTTACCTTGGATCACACGAATCCCTTTTTGGAATAACAACCTCATCTCGAATCACACAGATCTTATAAACAATATCTTCTCAGATCATACAGATTTATATTCAACAGTTTTCGAGCACACAGATCTATATAGGACAATTATATTATCTCAAATCACATACATCCACAACTTGTATCACAAATTAATCCCAAATAATTCATAACGTAATTAAACTAATCACAAATAATTTATAACATAATTATCACATATTAATCACAAATAATTCACAAACAGCATGTTTATGCATTGTAGTTAAACTTCTACTTACCTGGAATCATATAGTAATATAAACCTCGTGAAGAACTATAACTAATCCCTTCATTTTCGTTTCGACCTGCTCACCTTCTCTCTTCCTTCTTTTTCTCTCTCTCCCCTCTCTTTTCTCTCTTTCTTTTCTCTCTCTTTATTTCTTTTTTTTCCTTCAAACTTGGTTCCTGTTCCTCAATTGGGATAATTCCCAAATTTATTAAGTGAGGTTGGGGTTGAAAGTCGGAAACCCATACACAACATTTGTGGCTAATTAATAAGTTACGTATGGTATACCATTACCACATAATTATATTATTATTATTATTATTATTATCCATTACGAATATACGTTCAATACTTAATAACTAAGATATAATATATTTATAAATTAATACACATACATGTACATTTTCTCACCTCTATTAATATTACAAGAACACGAGTGATACTTAATAATTAAGAAAAGTATATTTATAAAAAACAATTTATATATATATATATATCCAAATTATTGCACGTAAATATTTATGCACACATATATTTACATATTGTCACTATTTTTATCACGCATGTCTCAAATAAAATGTAAAGATAAATAAAATGTAGAAACAATTTGTCACATAATTGGCACATAATTATCACATAATTGCCACATAATTATCACATAATTATAAAATGCACATAACACAACTTAAATTATATTGGCACATGAGTAGTGAAAAGCTCGGGTATCACATCCTCCCCACCTTATAAAAATTTCGTCCTCGAAATTTATGTACCTGAAGAGTTCTGGATACTTTGTCATCATCTCATTCTCTCTTTTCCAAGTAGCCTCCTCGACTAATTGGTTCCTCCATAACACTTTTACTAATGGTATCTCTTTATTTCTGAGCTTCTTCACTTCTCGCCACAAGATCTCAACTTGTATTTCCTTATAACTCAAATCTTCTTTCAACTCAACTGGTTCCTGCCTGAGAATATGAGATGGATTCGGAACATACTTCCTCAACACAGACACATGAACCACGTCATGTACTCTAGACATCGAAGCTGGTAACTCCAACTTATAATAATGCTGTCAATTCTCTCAATGATAGTGAATGAACCAACATATCTTGGACTGAGTTTCCCTTTCTTTCCAAACAGCATTATCCCCTTCATTGGAGACACTTTTCAAGAATACCTGATCCCCCACTTTAAATTCCAACTCTCTTTTCTATTTGTCTGGATAACTCTTCTGCCGATCTTGGACACCTTTCATCTTCTCTCGAATACGGGTAACAACTTCTGACATTTCACGAATCAAGTCTGGACCCAAAAGTTTTCTTTCTTTCTTCAACTTCATCCCAATGTACTGGAGATCTACACTTTCTCCCGTACAATGCTTTATATGGAGCCATCCCGATTGTAGACTGGTAATTGTTGTTGTCCGAGAACTCTATCAGAGGCAAAAACTTACTCCACTGACCTTGAAAATCCAACACACATGCTCTGAGCATATCCTATATTGACAAGGAATTCAAATATGGGTGCATATAAAGTTTACAAGAATTTAGAAAAAAGAAGGCAATTGCAGCTGATATGGGTGTAGCAGTAGAAATTCATAGCCAAACACGATGTATTTGCTACTTGGATCAAGAAAGACTTACGCTAGTATGGAAAAGCCCGTGAGAAATCCGCTTGGCAAAACAAGTGGGAAAGTGAATTGAAAAACAGGAAGGCTCTTTCTTCTATGTTTCTCTGTCGTCGCTCGGTAGTTGTAAGTTGGAGAAAATATCAATTTTGGTCCTATATTTTTTACGGAATTCAATTTTAGTCTTATAACTTTTAATATTTTCAATTTTAGTCCTTTCAGTTTCAATTTTGGTTAACTTTTAAATTTTCAATTTTAGTTCTATAAGTTTCAAATTTAGTCCTATATCTTTTTTAATTTTCAAAATTAGTCATATTATAAATTATATCATATTTCAAAATATACAAAACTAATTTTGATAATTTAAAAAGATACAGAACTAAATTTTAAATTTTAAATTTGAAATTTATAGGACTAAAATTGAAAATTTAAAAGTTACAGGACCAAAATTGAAATTAAAAGGACTAAAATTAAAAATATTAAAAGTTATAAAACTAAAATTGAATTTTGGAAAGATACATGACTAAAATTGATATTTTCTCTTGTAAGTTGTAACCTTCCTAGCCAATGATTTTCATTTGAACATCCAATTCACCTAATTTTGATTTTGATTTTGATTTTGATTTTGATTTTGATTTTTCTTGTTTCCGTATGTGTATTTATGTATAAAATAAAATTGGAAGTTAGGCCCAAATGGGTCGGTATCCTCCTGGTTGCCCTTGTCCTCTGCACCTGTCTTTTGGGTTCCCTCTCCCACTTCTTTCACTTGCACATTCAATCCACCTCTCGCCGTCGTACGTCGATTCTCACGGTGAGGCCCCCCTACTGTGCTGCTCCACATTTGTGTAAGTTTCTCTCTCTCTCTCTCTCTCACTCACGCACTTTCATTATTATAGCAGATCAAAATTAACAATTATTGCCTTGTGAAATGATATTATCCTCTCTCCTTTCATTCATAAAAGTTATAGAAATCCCTCAATCTCAGCTAACAAACCATAGCTCTAGATTGACATTTCCGTGTCCATGGTAGTGATAATAAACTACGTTATGTATGCGTTTTTTTTTTTTTTTTTTAAAGAATGCTTATATATGACAGGCTTATTTCATTCTTGTAATGTGTGAAATTCAGGACACCTTCATAATAAAATAGAAAATTTTATTTAAGATTTACAACAAATATAACTCAACCTAAAAACGTGGATAATACAAACCAAAATGTATGTATTCTGTCAGTTTTCCATTTTCCCCACATGCGTGGCTACTGTGAATTCTATTGTTCGGTGCTTATTTTGGTTTATTTCCAGCAACCAAAAATTCTGTTGTTGATGTTGTGAGGGAAGACTTGATTATTGAGTTACTTGGAATGGTTCATGCAGTAGTCTTAATCTTGTGAGGTAGATAAAATCAAATTTTTGGGCAAAAGATATGTTAGCTTCAAAGATGGAAATGTTGGACATGTTCTAATTAGTGTTGTATGTGTATTTATGGGTATCTGTAACTTAGGTGTTATCTTTAAATGTGATTTCTTCAATCCTGACTTATATTAGAGTTTGGTTGCTTGTTGTTTCTTCGTATTGAGCTTACCTATTAGTTAGGCGTAACCATTTAAAGGTAGTTTCCTTCGATCATGACCTTATTAGAGTTTGATTGCTTGTTGTTTCACCATGTTGAGCTTAATAAACTGTGGTAATTGCAATTTCAATAGTATGTTCTCGTGGGTGTTTTCTGCTGTTAGATTTCAATAAGAGTTATTAAATCCTTGTATCTGCATTAGCAAAGAAATCTTGTTTGGAATAGCTGCCACATGTAAGCGGAATAGCATATTTCATTGCATGTATATGTGGAAAATTTTTGGTGATGAGTTTTGGACTTCATGCTACTGAGTTGTAACTTGTAAGTTTATGGAGCCCTTTTCCTGCAACAGCTAATTTTTTATTTGGTGGGTTTGATTTCTGTTAAGGGGTATAAAATTTTAGTATTCAGTGCATCCTGAACTGGAGAGAGGCCAAATACATGTACCTCACTGTGAGTAGTTAAGCATGCAAGCAATTAACTACCGGATAGGGCAGAAATATTCAGTTAATTAATATATAAAATGTGTATGTCTGCCCTCCAAAGTTTCATGCTTGAATTAGGAATTTATGTGCTGGGAATGGCTTATTACTTTGTAAAAGAACAACTTTTTAGTACTTGTTATTTTTCCTTACATCTGATTTCCAGTTCTGTTTTTTAAAATTATTTTTATTATGTTTTGAATGACTTTGGTATTGTTTTTTTTTAGAGCCAAAGGCATTAAGGGGAACATTTCATACAAATTTGCTTATTGCTTATAAAGTAAGCTTTACCCACCGGTTCCTTTGGAAAAAGTTGTAGCATGGTCATAGAATTCATACATAAGGCCACTGGTTCCTCTGAAATTGTAGCATGCTTGTAGATTTTATACATAATACATGATTAAACAAAATAGGCGAATTACTGTTTCCATTTAAATTTACACGGTGTTTGGGAGAACTAATAGAACCTTATAGCGGCATATTGAATAGTATTGCACTATTGCATATTGTGTCTAGAGTTTAGGGACAAACTGTTACTGCTTTTCGAAGATGGGAGGAGATGATTGAACTTTTAGGTTAGGCTTCGTGATTTCGTTGAGAAGAATCAAACAGAGGTCATGAGTGACTACATGGATGAAGCTGTCTAGTATGAAATAGTAGGAGATTTTGTGAGAATTTAATTGAACTTTTTGACACAGATTCTTATATGGAATACATATATCTAATTAAACGAAACACCTTCAGTCTTCAGATTTGCTGTTGATGTTCGGAGGGGTTAAGTTGGGAGAACGGAACTATTGATGAACATTTATTTAGACTCTTGTACAATCGGAAACTGCAGTGAAGCTTTGTGAATGCAAGAGCTGAGGATATGCTTTGTTGGTTCAGAAACATGGTGTAGAGGTGAGTTTATTTTCTCATTTTTTGAGATTACAAAATGTGGCTTCCAGTTGTTGAAAAGACACGATGGCTTGGTTGCCATTTCATTTACATATCTGTCTTTGTGATGGGTGCTGTGTCCCTTTATTTTCATTATTTCAGAAGTTCTAAAAATCAAATGTGTTCTGGAGTAGATATCTTATGCATTAGTCTAAACATGTGATATTAGAATTTAGAATACATGTTTTAAATTTTCTCATTATCGAGACAATGTATGCATTTGGAATCTTGATTAGCGGTCAAATATCTTCACAAGAAAAGGTCAAAAATAAGTGTTTAACCTTAGCCTTGAAATGGATATTTTAGGTGTTTAGAACATATTAAATTAGAAAATGTGATGAAATAAAACAAGGACATTGGCTCTGATCATCTGCAAGTATTGTGGAATTATAAAATTTGTAAAATTGATGTCATCTTCATCATGTATTCAGCTGTTATATCTTTATTATGCTCTTGCAGATAAGATGCAGGATATTACTTGAAAATTTTACCTGTAGCATACATGCAAAAAGTAGAATTTTAATAGATGAGTAAATAAAAACATTCAAATTTAACATATATAAGATTTTCTTACATCATTATACTTGTAACTATTGCTGTGAATAGCTGCTCGTTAAATGTAAAGTACAACATATAGACAATAGATAGTCATGTAGTCAAATTAGAAAGGGAAGGGTGCCAAGCCCAAATAAATTAAACAGAAATATTTACAATTTCATACTATGCCTTTAGATTGAAAACAGTAGAGCGCTATGCTTATATAGCAGAGCGCCTATGTTATGGCTTTATTTGTTTTTCTGTTTCTTTTTCTTCTTTTCCACAGATGTGATGGCAATTATGACATATCCTATTGAGAACTAGGTTAAACACCAAAAATTAAGCATCTAATGTTTTTATGTTTGTTTTATATGAGCCTTCTAATATTGAGCAGGGACAAAATATACATCAACCTTCTTTAGGGAACTGAAGTATGATTATTCTATGATCTTACCTTTTGTTTTGTTTATTTATTGCGGCCACCTTCACCTCGGATCGAATGGTTACCATGAGTTCTTCTTTATTGAATTTCTTTTTGGAAAGAGTAAAAAAAAACCCTTGGGGTAGATGGGTAGATAATACAAGATAAAGTGGAAAGATCAATATATGTACATAACTTACATCCCTCCACTTGATGAACTTGCAACTGATATATAGCCAAGAACTCTTGATAATCTTAAGTGCTAATCAACCACCAAGTCTAGCTCGATGAACTTGCAACTGATATTTATAGCCAAAAACTCTTGATAATCTCAAGTGCTAATCAACCACCAAGTCTAGCTCCTTTTAACTTATTTTATTTGAGATTTTGTTTGCGTATTTTTTAACTCACGAGTAAGTGTACCCAGTTGTCATAGAAATCTACTCACGTAATAAAAATTATCGAACCCAAGGGAGTTTAGGGTTAGACTAATAGAACACATGAGCTCATGTTTATGTTGTTTTTTTAAGATAATAGGATTTGAGTTTGATTTTTAAACTAAACAATTAAAAGCAATCACAAAGAAGAACAATTAAAAACAAAAGAGAATAGGTGTCAAAGATTCAAATATTAAAACATGGGATTAGTATCATCCAAGCACAATCAATTCATATGAATGTGTAAATGGAAATTAACTCAATTGGTATCTGACATGCAAATAGATCCACAAATGAACAAGAACCAAGATAGATCACATAAAATAACAATTGAAAGTTGAAAGAAAACGATAAACGAATGCAAACGTTTTATAGTGGTTCGGTTAAACAACCTACATCCACTTTGAGGGAGAAGAAACTTTATTGATTGAGTGATGATTACAAACTAAGATCAAACTGATCTGAAATCACAGCTAGAAGCATGAAACGAGCTCACAGAACTAAGAACTGAAATTATTAAAAATTGAATCTCTGATGCTGAGTTTGAGCCTTTATATCTTGCTTCTTAAACAACCTATTGATCCGGTTGTTCTTCCACTAGATTGCCCTCACATGATAGATGAATTCTAGACTAACAGCCGGTTCCAAGTAACCCCTATAACTGCTCAAAATCAGCTCCCAAACAAGCAGCACACTCTTGCATCCAAAATCAATTTCTAATTCGGTGAGGGCTTGAGGTGCCTTAAGGTGAAATTCCTTAAGGTCTTAGGTTCGAAACCCGCATGTGCGATCAACAACTGTGGGCTAGTCCATATAGAGCGCAAACTCTAGCTTGAAAGAGGGTTCCCGCTACTGGACTGTGGGTTCTGGCCTCCCCTGGATTAGTCGTTCTACGAATCGGATGCCGGTGCATCAAAGAAAAAAAGATTCGGTTGTACATATGTATGACTCAGTTAAAACTTTTAAATCAAGTCATAAATCGAGTTAAGGATATTTTCATTATTTTGGGCCTTTAAACATTTATCACTAAAAATTGGGCATAAAATTTTTTGTTAAATCTAAAAGGTAAATTGAAATTTTACCCAAATGTAAATGTATATAATAATGTTGGGCTGAGAAAACCCATTTATTACCCACTCATCAAAAAGCCTAAGAATCGCTAATAGGAATGCAGCCAGCAATTCTCGCTGCTAAAGTTACTAATCTTGCAAGATAACTTAATCTTTGATCTCTTCTTCTCGAAGGACTTTATGAGTTGGTATCTGTAGGAAACTCCTAACCAAGAGTGTTGGACGAAGCGTGTCTGTGAAAACCAGCCGTACCTGAACATCAGCTGTTCGAGTTATTTTCAAAGAGAAGTTATATGCATTTTTTTTAATTTAAAGAATTTCATTGAATGGCTGCTTTAAGACCAGGTAACTTCACTCCTATACAATCTACCTGTTCCCTGGTTTATGCTTTATTGAAGTAGTGATTTTTGAAAAAATGACGGCTTTACAATCATGATAATCTTTGAGTTGGCATAGATGTATCGTTGTCGATGGATAAACTGTCATTGGGAAATATCAGTGAAGATATTGGTTTGTCGAGTTCTCCCGGAAAGTAAGTTTTCTATTGATTCCTTCGTTTTCTCTTCTTTTTTTTTTCTGGCAATTTTTAGGATTTTATTTTAACTTTTTGTAATTTTGGGATTTGCATAATATATAATGAATTCGACATTCATGTATGAGCTTATTATTGAATGTAGAATATTTTCGCCCCTTTTGTCGCGCAGGGGAAAGATTTATGTAGCTTTGGTATCAACTGGAAGTTTCAACCCTCCCACGTACATGCACTTACGTTGTTTTGGTGAGCTATTGTCTCCATAAATAATGTTGCATGCATTATCAGGGATGATGATCTATTTTATATTTTTTTGATCAACTAATTGTGAACAAGTTACTCATGATATTATATGTTAAAAAGTTCAGCGTAATGAATGAGTATGAATGTTAGGTTGATTCTCCTATTTTTTTTAGTTCTGCTGATTGTTGTTTAATGCTCAGAGTTGGCTAGAGATGCTTTAAATACACAAGGGTTTTGTGTCATTGGAGGTTACATGTCACCTGTAAATGATTCGTACAAAAAGAAGGTATTTGGAATGTGAGTATGTCATAACTCTTATATGGTGTATATATTCAAACAGAAATGGGTGTTTAGTTACATCATTAGCATGTCGGTGTGATAATACATACAACAGAAATGGGTGTTTAGTTATATCATTAGCATGTCGGTGTGATACTACATACATATGTGTGTGTGTGTGTGTGTGTGTGTGTGTGTGTGTGTGTGTGTGTGTGTGTGTGTGAGAGTGAGTGTGAGTGTGTTCGGTAAATTTTTGTGAAAATTTTAATAAAGGTCTTAAGAATAATTTTACATTCCAAGAGAAAAAGGATCATGTAGGTCATTGACACTAAATGCCTTTTGTCTTTTCTCATTAATTCAATCAAGAGAAATGGCACGCTTAGTTTATCCAATCTAATAAAACTGTTTTTAATGTAACATGGGAATTTCACATTCCTATTGCACTTCTGCGTTATTTTATTTGGTTGCCATTTACATGAAGGTATGTGCGTGTGAAGCGAAGCTACCTTTTATTAAATTTATAAACACTAATACCCACTTTATCAGGGTCTCATCCATGCAGAATATCGTATTTCTATGTGTAATCTTGCTTGCTGAAGCTCTGATTTTGTTATGGTAGATCCGTGGGAGGTATGCCTTTTCCACATCTCTCTCATGATCAGAAAATCATGCATCATAAATACATGCTAATACTATTGATATTTCATAAAATATTTGAAGTTTGAAAGTTCTTAAAAAGTGTCTGTCTTCTAGTTATGTTTATGGTATTTGTTTAGTCATATAGAACTGTTAATGATTTCTCAATACATTTCTTTTCCTTCTTGACAGGCTAGTCAAAGCACCTACCAACGCACATTGACAGTTTTATGTAGAATTAAAACTTCATTATGCGAGAGTGGAGTTGTATCCAGTGGTAAGTTTTGAAGCTACTCAGTACTAAAAGCTGTCAATTTCTAGAAGTCAGTCCAAGGTTTAGAGAACATCAAGCACTTGTAAGAATAACAACCGACTGCATATTTATTTTCCATTAAGTTGTTCAAACATGTAAACAAAATTTGATTGGTTGTGTGGCATATTTGTAGCCAAGTTCCCTGTTTATAGCCACATTTACTCATTACAATGTCAAACTCACGAGTTTACTTTCCTTGTAGAGTCACTTAAAGTCGTGCTCGTCTGTGGTTCTGATCTGTTAGAATCGTTCAGCAAACCTGGGATTTGGATCCATGATTAGGTAGTTTCATGTTTGGATGTTTGAACCTATTGGAATGATTGCGTCATAGCCTATTTTTTAATCGGCATAACAAATGTGAAGTTGTATAAAGAACAGGGTAAAGAGAATTCCCTGAGATACAAAAACAATAAAATTACATCAGGGTAAAACTGAAATAGTAACTCTAGCGCCTAGACTATTTTTTAGACATACAACAACTACAAAGTGAACCTAGGAGAACATCACCACTCATAGAAAATTGATAACTAGATAATTCTGATACTCCCTCTGTTTAGTCTTTTTCTTCTTTTCACTTTTCAATGACTTTAAGAGGACATAATAACGCAATATATTATCCTTCACAAAATATGTTTTTGGATCTTCCAGTAATTTAGGTAATCAATATTTATTTGCACGTTTTTTATGCAGGTTGTTTCTTTTCTTAAATAATACCATGAATCTAAGGAATCAAGATTGATCTAGGTGTAACAAGGAGACACCCCTGAACTCCAATCAAAATGAAGGCATTGCATTCATATAGTAGTTTAGACTTGAAATCTATCATAAATGAGAAGACCAAAGAAATATATCACAACTATGAGATGTGCCTCGGTGCTACATTTGCATGGCTCAATCTCGAGCATTTTAGGGTTCACATGGCTTAGTCTGGCTGCCATATTTTCTAGCATGATCACTTAAATACATCATATGCTTAAGGAATTGAAGTGTACATGAACCCCAGATGCCTAAAAACAGTTGTAAAGAGATTTTTTTTGTTTGTTTGTTGAGTTTCAATTATGTTGAGTATCATTGACCATGGATTAATTTGCTTTTCCTTTTCTAGGTCAAGACTATTTGTAGAGACTTTGGGTTGGTTTGTATACGGAGAGGTGGGCAAGATGTCGAGCAAATCATATCCAAGGATGATATATTGAGTGAATACAAGGTGAATCCTTCTTGAACACCTACTTTCTCGTCTAAAATTGATTTGTCCTGGAAAAAGATAAAAGTTGAAATATTTCCTTTAAAGAACAATATTGATGCATTCTATTTAATGCTTCAATTTCACACAAGATTACTGCTGCTTTTTTTCCCTTCACTGACAATTTGAAAAACAATATATTCTACTGCAGAATAACATCATAGTTGTGGATGAAGTGGTACCAAATGGGATCAGTTCAACTGGATTGAGGTTAGACATTCTGTTCGACTAATAATATTGTGTTTAATAGGACAATTATCTTTTACACTCTTGAATACAATTCAACAATCTGGATCTGAGAAAGAGAGAGGTGTATATATATGAGCTTACATTTGTCTAATGTCAATTCTAGGTACTGCATTTCAAGAGGATTGTCTGTGAAGTACTTGACAGCAAATGAAGTAATTGACTACATAAAACAAAACGGCTTATACGTCGAGCAGAACGGAGACAATTCGTGAGTTCTAGTTTGGTACAGTTACAAACCTTTTACCCAGGATATTTCTGGGTTGGATATGCAATAAGCTTATGTCTGATCTTGTGATCAATTTGGATTTTCTTGCTACAATGAATGATCAACAAATGTATTTAAATGCAGAATTGTTTCTCTTATTAATGTTTGTGAATTTCTCTTTTAAATAAAAATTGTAACTGGATGTGATTTTAGCATGATTTGTCGGCTCTAAGCCCAATTCAAGAGGAGTGCATTGAAAATGCATTGTATAATCTATATGTACCCATTTATTATTGTTATTATATATCTAAAGATATACCATATGAGAGTTTTTTTTTATGCTGGCATTGAAAATGTATTGTATAATCTATATGTATCCATTTATTATTGTTATTATTTTTTTTCTCCTCACGTAGATATTTCTAAAGATATACTATATGAGAGTTTTTTTTTTAATGCTGGCGCTCCCTCTGTAATTTTTATATTAATTTGAATTTTTTATTTTGATAACTAAACTTTCCTTACTTTTAAAACTTTAATTTTTTATTTTTTTATTTTGATAATTTCAGTTAATGTGAGCTCATGACTAAAAGCTAATTTCAATCAATCAATTACAAATTTGCGAGAATAATTGCAATTTAAATTTAAAGTTAATTTTAATATAATTTAATAGCATTAAATTTATTATATGTATATATATTGCAATAAATATAGGTTAAATTGCGCTTTCATTTTTCATTTTGCATCGTTATACATTACCATTACAATTTAACTTTTATTTTTTTATTTTTCTATTTTTAACATTTATATAATGATAATTTTATTATATTTTTTTTATAGAATTATTTTTATATGTTTCATCTAATCATCTCCACATTTTTTATATATTTTTATATTTAATTTAATTAAGTGTCATTATATTAATTCATGTGAATATTGCTTGGGGTGAGACGGAGACGACCCTCCAAAGTATTAGAATTAACATAAGTGGACATTGACTTTAGGTTTGAGCGAGAGAATATTTAAACCCGATGAGAGGAACCAATCCATTGTTGGCCTTAGTAAACACAAAAGAGACAATTACCACTAGATAATACATTTTAAGGGAGATTTAAAGAATAATTATAATTAGTATCTAGATGGAAGGGGTTAGTATTGGACATCGATCCTAGGTGATTTTGGGAGTCTCTAGGAGATCTACAACCTTAGTAACCCGAGAGAAAGCTTTGGATATTTTAGTGATCGCCTCTAGTCCAATTTCTATCTCGTCAATTCCTTTTGCATGATAAAATAAATTTCAAGGCACTTTGATTGTTTCTAGTCTCGTATCTTACTACTTGTCCTTCATCACCAATTCTCCATTTTTTTATTTTCTCCAATTTTATTTTATTTTCTTTATTTGACTTCTTTGCTTATCATCATATTGGTTCGTCCTTATAATAACAATAAAAACACAAGCTCACGTGTTCTCTCAATCAAAACTTAAACTCCCTAAGGTTCGATATTTTTTATTACTTGGATATTTCTCTACGACGACCGGGTAGACTTGCTCATGAGTTGAAAAATATGCAAACACCTTATATGTTGTTAACATTGATATAATTATATTTCAAAATTACAATTTCTTGCATTGACTATCCAATCCTAAAAGAATCTGATGTGGCAAATTTATTATCAATAAAACACCAAGTCAAAAAGGTGGTTGCTAATTAATATAAAAAAGGAAGGGTGTATAAACTTGTCACAGAGTAACTAGGTGCACGGCAGTGGCTACGACAATGCATTCTTTTCAAAAGGTGATGAGAAAGTACACCTATATTCGTTTATCATTGAGTAACTAGGGGACACGACAGTGGCTACTGTTGGATTGTATACTAAAAGTCTAGCTTTTGATATAAACAATGTTTTAACAATGAATTTGAAATGAGAATCATATGATCAAATGTTTTTGCATATTATAATTTACTTTTATGATTATTCCAAAAGTCCACTTACTTTATACTGTAGATAATATGTTGTGCGATAACACTCGGAAGATCATATTATCGGTTTCCTTATAAAGTATAAACAGATGCTCACAACCGAGATAGACGAGGACTCTCTATCATGATGGTTGTAGTGTGATTTGGTATTAGTTTGTCTTGACTATAGAATCACATTAGTGCACTTTGTGTGTATTGAGCAGGACTGCTTGAGATCGTTCGATTATACTGATAATATAGGAGAACTTGATCTCGGTTATAATGGATGTTCGTGGTCTTAATCCCTATACAATAACATCAACACGTAAGGCAGTATGTATCTCTTTGATTCATCAATGGGTGAGATTTAAATATTAAATCAATAAACTCGGTGAGTTGGGAAATAGTGTTGTCTCTATGGTGTGCTGTTGATTGTAGAAGGAATCCGTGTTCTATTAAATAGGTTGATGATGTCCCCTTGAGGAGCTCATAAAGATTATCATGTAAACCCTGCAGGTGGATTTATTCTGGCATGATAACAAGGTTGAGTGGTACTACTCTCGGATGAGATATTAATTAATGGAGTTGTCAATAACTTAATTAATTAATAGGCATTGTATATCTTAAACACGGGAAGACTAATGAGCACATAATAAGAAGATGCCCATAACGTAATTATGGGATTAGAGTGGCAGTGCAGTAATAATATTTTACTTGAATATATTATTATTAATGGACTTAAGTATAAGTTTTGGACTAAACTTGGATACTTAAGCACAATGGAGGCCTGACTCTAATTTCTCCTCCTGGTTCCCGCTGTAGCCCATATATAAGTCATCTCAACTATCCGAAACCCTAATAATCTGTGCCTAACACATGATAGAAATAGGAAGGAGAGCAGATTGAGAAGATCTTAAAGATCGTCGCCCACACGACGTCAAGATTGGACTTAGGAATACAGCAGAAGATCAAGAGGTTGTCTGCTGCTGCTGTTCGTCAACTTCCATAATTTTTTTAAAATCGTGTGGAACTCCAAACTGGACATATAATATACCATTGGAAGGTCACGGAAAAGAGGATCATTTTGGCGCTTAGATCATTCAAATCGGAGATTGGATGAAGGAGTTATGCCAAAAACGGTGAGGTTACGCATGCTGCTGGCGAGAATTCTTCTTCTTCTTCTTCAACATACCCTGGTGAACGGTAATATGATTTTATTTTCTTACTTCCGCTGATATAGAACTGTATGGAACTCTAACAATTCACGTTAACCAAATGATCGAACTCCAACATCTACGACAATGCTTTCTTTTCAAAAGGTGATAAATTGAATATTTTTAATTTTTGCCAAAAAATCAGATATAAAATTTTTTGGGTATCAACGTTGAAATTTAATTTTTTTATTTTTTGATAATTCAGTCATGATATATATATATATATATATATATATATATATATATATATATATATATATTTATCTATTCAGTAATTTTAATTATTCTTCTCTTATTTTTTAAATAAAAATCTATGTGGTGGTTTAAGATTTAAGTGCTTTGGTACTTATCTTAATTTTTAGGATATTGTTGATATTGTTGACATATTATTGAATATTTGATATTTATCCACTTTTATTATCATATTTAAATAGTTGAAGTCTTTTCTTATTCTTACTCTCGTCCGGTCTCAATTCGATCTAAATAAAAACTTTTTTCCTCTACCATGAATACCGACCAGTTGGCGCTGATCATGAATTCTGTCACAAAATCTATAATCTCCTCTCTCTAGTCCACCCAACTTCCATCAACTCCATCACCGCTGCTCCCTACATTGACTTCTGTGATAAATCCCTAAATTTCAAATCCATTTGATACAAAAACTTCTTACGCACAGTCCAAAGGATATTAATTCTATTGATCCCATTCTAAATTCGAACATCATACTTTCATTGCTTACCTCGAACCTTACTCCTCAAGAGGCTGTCTTTTCTCGTTCGAGAGAAAACTCTTCCCCTTAAAAGAAACTCATTTCCACTCAAAAGAAAATCGCCAAAAAATTCATTGTTTCGAGTGTTGGAAAATCTCCTACAGTTACTCGTAAAGAATCCTCATCTATACACCAGCCATGTCATTCAACTAGACTGCATCAGTGTCCACCGGACTTTCCCATTCCTACTCAGAATAAACAGAAGACTATTCTCCGCACCACTGAAATTTTCAAATCTAAAGTATCTGTGAGGCATGAGAGAAATCCATCTAAGAATGAATCTGGTCATGATTTGAATGTTGCTAGCAGTCAGAATTTTTAGGTCAGGATAAACAGAAAACTATACTCCAGACCACTGAATCTGGTCCTCATTTGAATGAATCTCCATTTTCTTTTTATTTCGAAACCCGATTTGATAAGGAGGGAAAGGCGGAAGCCTTAGCCAGGAGGAGGCCTTCTTTCTTCAAGGTGTTGTTGCTCGATTACAAGGAACTACTGGTAAGTGATTTTATTTGTAACTAATAATCAATCGCAAAGTACTTGTTTGATGATTTATTTGTTAGTGTGTTTTGTGCATAGATTGCCATCAGTATTTGTATATAATGAATATCTTGCTGACAGCGTGAAGCTAATATATTCTGGCAAGGCATGGGATGTCAAAATACAGACGAAAAATAACATCGATGAAAAGGGCGAAGAAGTGAGGAGATTATACTTCAAAGGGGCAGGGTGGGGAAAGTTCGTGAATGATTGGGATATTGACCTCGGTGAATGAAAAAAATAAAAAAGGAGATTGCCATGAGTAAATGAGTAAATACATTGATAAAAAAAAGTAAATAAAAGATGTAAATTATTAAAATGTGGAAAATGTAAGAAATTGACACATCGGCATAACAGTTTATATCAGGAAGATGTTACATAGATTTTTTTATACTTCCATACATAATTACAGATACATTTGTAGATTTTTCTCTCAAATATACTTAGTTGGTTGCAGATCAACTCATTTCTTGGCTTAAATCTAAAGGATCTCTATTTTTTTTGTATTTCGAAATCTGATCTGATAAGGAAGGAAAGACGGAAGCCTTACCCAGGAGGAGACCTTCTTTCTTCAAGGTGTTGTTGCTCGATTACATGGAACGACTGGTAAATGATTCTGTTTGTAACCAATAATCAATCGCAAAGTAATTGTTCGATGATTTATTTATTTATGTGTTTTGTGAAGAGATTGCCACCGGTATTTGTGAAGAACTACGATGAATATCTTGCAGATAGCGTAAAACTGATTTGTTCCTGCAAGGCATGGAATGTCAAAATGCAGATGAAAATCAGCATCGATGAAAAGGGCAAACAAGTGAGGATGTTATTCTCCAAAGGGGCAGGGAGGAGAAAATTCATGAATGATTGAGATCTCAACCTCGGCGTATGAAAAAATTAAAAGAGGAGATTGTCATGAATAAGTGAGTAAATAAATTCTATAATAAAATAAATAAAAGATTTGAATTATTAAAATATGAAAAATGTAAGAAATTGACCCATCAGCATAACCTTATTATGGAGATGACACGTGGGATGAAAGAAACCTTCGTTTGGTATGTAGTAAAATATAATAGATTCCAACTTAAAAAAATAAGAACTTTAAAAAATAAAAATAAAAATGGAGCTTATCCATAAATGCCCATTTGCGTTATTTATTAAGCAAAAATGCCAAGCCAACCATAAAAAATGCAAAAATGTCCACTTTTGGTCCACTTTTACTAAATTACCCAATTTGAATTAATGTTAGAGCTGACTGTTTGACCCAAATTTAAGAAACTGTTTTACTGCAGTGAATTAACTCTCCCATATAAGTAAAGTTCGTACAGTTATCTCTCTCATATATGAATTACCCGATAGAATAAGTCAAAGCCCGAGTAACGAATTGTCAGTCGCATTTTCTCCTTTTCTCTCCCCTCTAAATTGCCCAAGTTTGTGATGCACAATCAAAGATCTAATAGTATTTATGTTCTGCTTTTTCTCTATTCTCTTAATTGCCTAAGTAAGAAATGCACAGTCAAAGACCGATTACCCTCTCTCTCAATTTCAATATTAGAATTAAAACACTGATTACTTAATAACATATTTGTAAGTTAATTCAAATTTTTGATATTTGCCCGAAAACATTAAATTTACCTTTATTTGAATATCTCAAAAAAGCATAAATTTTAGTAAATATTTAATTTCTATCAAATTAAAATATAGAATATTTTATAATTTATATTTATCTTTATTATAATTTAATATTTAAATACTCCCTCCGTTAGCTTCTAATGTGTCCATTTTATTATTTTTGGCGTCCGATTCAAATGTATCTATTTCTCATATTTAGCAAAAAAATACACAAAGCCCACCACTTTCCTCTAATACAACTACCCACTTTATATATAATAATAATATTCTTTAATCCACGTGCAAAAAACAAACGGACACCTTAAAATCGGACGGAGGGAGTATTAAATTTTAATATTAATTTAATATTATTAAATATTAATATTAATTTAATAATTTAATTTATGTTGATTTGGATGATAATTTATGTCAATCTTATAATTTACCGTATTTGTCACGACCAACAATTTATACAAATAAATATTTTATTAATTTTATAAGTGGAAAATTTATAAATGCAAAATTAAGGCCTTTTTTTTACTAGAAGAATTAAATTAAATTTAGTTGAGTTCAAAATCACATTTTTAATATAGAAAATGATTAAACCATATGAAAGGAAATAGAATTTGATCAAATACTGTAAAGTACGAGTAGCGGAAGACTTTCAGTGGTTTGTGTGCAGTGACAATTCAAGAGTTATTGTTCACAAGATTAACGAGCGTTGTCGTTGCTAATTTCTCCTTGCAATCTCTATGTCTTCAAGAATTTAATTCTTACTCAACATATAATTAAGTATTTTTATTTATAAACTATTTTGATGATTTGGAAACCCTTTCTTTAGAAGAAAGCCTAAATTAGTGTTATAAAAAAAAACCTCAAAATACAATGAGTTTGTATACAGGTTTTTAATGGTGTTACAGTATGGAAAATTTATTATAGCTATCGAACCCCTAATTTATTTCAAAAATTGTTTTATATGCATATATTAGACACATAGTTGAGCATTTTTATAGCTAACACTTTCCCTAATTCGTTCGTTTTAATGGTTAAACGAAAAGATGAAATTTTGTTTGAGTTTCACGTAAGCATTCTGCCACAGTTTAGTAAAACATGCATAACTTTAATTTGGGTGTATATTTTTTAAAGATATTTTACACTTACATAATAGACACATAGACGAATATATTTCATATTGAAAGTTTTGGCAGACTCATCCATTTTAATGGTGTAAAACGAGCATGAAGTTTCTGCAGTGTTATAACACATTCTCTCCTATGATAAAATATGTATCTTTTAATGACCAAGTATTTTTCAAATTTTTGATAAATAAGTTTTAAATATCATAATAAACTCATATCATTGAAATTTTTAAAATTTTTTTTTACATATTATACATAACATACATATATGTATATATATAACTTTTATTATTATGAAAAAGATACTATACATTCTTTAATTTGAGTAAGATATTTATAATATAAATTTTATTTTAATAACTCTTTTTATATATATTTATATACACACATTTATAAATATACTATTAATGTTATCATTATTATTTACCTATAATATATTGAAAATATATTTTTATAAAACTACTCACTTATAGCGTATAAGATTATGAAAAATTCCACGTGATATATACTTATTTAACTTGTGATATAGTATTAATACAAGAAGGGTATATGATTGTGAAATAATTTTAATACAAAAGGTATGTTTATTTGTGAAATAGTATCTATACAGTAGGGTACAGTAGGGTATATTTATTGAAAAATAATGTTGATACAAAGGTTGTGAAATAATTTTAATACTTTATTATATAATTTTTATTTGATATGTAAACATTTAAGGGTTATCTCTAAGTGGAGTCTAAAATCTATTAAGATTTTTAAATATCACGTAACCCAGACCACTAATTAAGGCAAGCAGACAGCAAACCACTAACCTAAGTCAAGTTTAACGCGATAATCAAAGTGGAACACCATGCAGCGTTATAAGAAAGGAAACATATTATATCCTATTTCACATTTAATGAAGAATAATATGCAAAAAACTATCATTCTTATTCTTTCACGTGTAATGAAGAGTCATATGAGGAAAGTATCATTCTCAGTCTTTCACATGTAATAACAGAGAGTGAAACGTTCAATAGCAGAGAATGAAAAGTTTAATAATGCATTTCTACTGCAAAAGTACGCATCTCTATGACATTCAACTATTGAAGTGTAAATGAGGTAAAAGAAGTTTCCTTGTAGCTAGTTTAGGAGAGAGATCTAAAGTTTTAGATAATATCACGACCACCTTCCTATCAACAGATGGTCCGGCCCTTACAGAATAATGTAGTGTACTAGTTGTGAGATTGTGAAAGAAACTCAAGCAAGTTTTAAGATTAAAAGATGATGTCATAATATTACCTCGTAGATCTCGCTAAAGTCACGATAAGTTTTTTTCCATTGTGATATCGTAGCTCTTCTTCTGGAATAAAGGATTTAATCGTGAACTAAGTTTTTTTCTGTTTACGGGAAGGACAAAATTGCTTTCTTTTATGGGAGGACAAGATTTGCCACTGTGGTTAGAGAGTTTTTTTCTAAACTTTTTGGCGGAAGAGAGTAGAAGAGTGTTTAGGAGTTCTCTGGTCAGTAGGAACATGTTTACTCTATGAAAAAGACATGAGGAAAAGTTTTACTTCTGTGGTGAAGAAGGTTAGAGGAAACATGTTTAGTTTGATATATGAGAGAAAGAAGAGCGTTGGATGTGGAACTGAGGAGTCATGTTTCTTGGGTTTTGTCTTATTAGACGCTGAGAATATTAATGATTGTACAGATAGACAACTTTTTGTTATGGGGTACGAGACGTGATCTCTCATTCCAGATATTTGAAATGATTAACCCCTGGAGTATGAGCGTTAGTATCTCTCCTTACAGAGAATATTAAAGATTTCTACAAGATATGACATATATCCCTCTTCCTGGGGTGGGTTGTCTTATTAGCTTTAGAATTTCTTTATTTGTCGTTTTACTCCTTATTATTACTGTGTACATTATTTCTTAATTGTTTATGAGGCACACATTCAAATATTATTATTATTATTATTACATAGATATAGATATAAATATATATATATATATATATATATATATATATATATATATATATATATATATATATATATATATATATATATATATATATATAATCATGGCTATTACATCCTCCCCCACTAAAATTAATTTCGTCCTCGAAATTTACTATATATCAGGGATTATTTGTGCGAAGGATTTAAAATTTATGCGTCTCGTACTACATACCAATTTAGCTAAATTATTTATCATAGAATCGATACATAATAAATCAGACATACCTTCTAGGTTAATTGAGGATATTTGGCCAAAATTTGTTCTTCACGTTCCCAAGTAGCTTCTTCACTACATGTCTGTTTCACAATACTTTGACTAACACGATAGACTTGTTTCTCAAATTTTCTTCCTTACGATCAAGGATGACAATTGGTCATTCTTCATATGTCAAGTCATTATTTTGTGTGACATCTTGATAATTGACCACATGGCTTGGATTATATATATAAGGCCGTAACATTGACACGTGAAAGATATTGTGAATTCCTGACAAATTAGGTGGTAAAGCTAATTTGTAGGTTGCTTTCTTAATAGTCTCCAAGACTTCGTATGGCTCAATAAACCTTGGCTTAAGCTTTCCTCTTTTTCCAAAACGCACAATACCTTTAACTGGTGTTAACTTTAGGAACACCTTGTGTTCCGACTGATACTTTTGATCTTTATGTTTTTTTTCAGTATAGGCCTTTTGTCGGTCTCGAGCTATTTTGATTTTTTCTCTAATTTGGTTTATGCTCTTGACCGTTTTATCCACAATCTCGGGTCCCAATAATTTTCTGTCTCCAACCTTATCCCAATAGAGTGGAGATCTACATTTTCTTCCATAAAGGGCTTCATATGGAGCCATTCAAATTGTCACTTGGTAGCTGTTGTTATAGGCAAACTCTATTAGGAGTATATGATTTTTCCAACTTTCTCCAAAATCCAATATACATGCCCTTAACATATCTTCAATTATTTGGTTGGTTCTCTCTGTTTGCCCATAAGTTTGAGGGTGGTATGCAGTGCTGAACTTCAATTACATCCCTATTGCATCTTGTAGCTTGCGCCAGAAGTTAGAAGTAAAACGAGTATCCGTGTCGGATACTATTGAAATTGGTACACCATGTAATCGAACTATCTCCACAAGATAAATCTGAGCCAATTTATTCATGTTGTAATTAATTTTTATGAGTAGGAAGTGAGCCGTCTTTGTTAATCTATTGACAATTACCCAAATTGCGTGATTTTCATGTAGGCTTCGGGGCAACCCATCAATAAAATCCGTTGTCACATGTTCCCACTTCCACTCTGGTATTTCCAAAGGCTCTAAAAGGCCTGAGGGTCTTTGGTGTTCTGCTTTAATTTGCTGGCATGAAAAGCATCTTCAAATAAAATCTGCGATGCAACCCTTCATGTTTCTCCACCAGAATAGTTTCTTCAAGTCTTGATACATTTTGGTTCCTCCAGGATGAATCGTGTACGGAGTACAATGCGCCTCCGTCAAAATTTCATTTCTTAACTCCTCATTCTTGGGCACACATATCCTTCCTTGAAACATCAAGGCACCAGTATGATCCTCTGAGAATCCCTTTGGGTCTTCACTTTTTGCCAATGACCGCATCTTGTTTAAAAACTCATCTTCCTTCTGAGCATTAATGATCTGTTCCTTTAGGGTCGGGAGTATTGTTAATGCGGCTAGCATAGCACATACATCTTGTGGCGACGTTGCTATTGAACCACTACAGCTAGTTCTAAGTCATGAGTGGGATAATTTTATTCATGGACCTTTAATTGTCGTGAGGCATAAGCAATCACCTTACCGTGTTGCATTATCACGCATCCCAGCCCAAGCTTTGATGCATCTGTATAGATAACAAATCCCTCCAAGCCGCTAAAAATTGCTAATACGTGGGCTGTCATCAACCTTTTCTTTAATTCTTGAAAGTTTTCTTCGCATTTATCTGACCACTGGAATTTGACCTCTTTCTTTGTGAGCCGTGTTAGTGGACTAGCTATCTTTGAGAATCCTTCAATGAACCTCCTATAATATCAAGCTAATCCTAAAAAATTTCTCACTCCATGTACATTCTTTGGGGCCTCCCATTCACTTACGGCTTGAATTTTACTTGGGTCTACTTCCAAACCTCGTTTAGAAATGATGTGTCTAAGAAACACAACCTGATTTAGCCAAAACTCGCATTTATTGAATTTGGCATAGAGTTTCTCTCTTTGGAGTGTCTCCATTACTATCCTCAAATGTTCTGCATGTTGTTCTTCATTCGGAGAGTAGATCAAAATGTCATCTATGAATACAATTACAATCTAATCCAGGTATGGATGGAACACTTGGTTCATCAAATCCATGAATACCGCAAGAGCATTGCTGAGTCTAAAAGGCAACACAACAAACTCATAATGACCATAACGAGTTCTGAAAGCTGTTTTAGGATATCTGTTTCCTTAATCTTCAACTGGTGATACCTAGATCGGAGATCTATTTTTGAGAAAACGCTAGCCCTACTCAATTGATCAAAGAGATCCTAATCCGCGGCAATGGATATTTGTTCTTGATTGTCAACTTGTTTAGTTCTTTGTAATCTATGCACATCCGCATGGTTCCATCCTTTTTTTCTACAAACAGGACTGGAGCTCCCCAAGGGGACACACTTGGATTTATGAAGCCCAAGTCGAGTAACCCTTGCAATTGCACCTTCAACTCTTGTAACTATGTAGGCGCCATCTGGTATGGTGCTTTTTATACTGTGTTGAACCAAGTATCAAGTCGATTGTGAACTCGATTGGCCTATCAGGTGGAACTCCTGGAAGTTTTTCTGGGAATACGTCTTCGTATTCATGTATAACTGGTACTTCGTTCACCTCCACAGGTGTCGTCTTGTTATTCATCACATACACCAGAAATGTTTTGGCATGTCTGTTGCGGACCTCATTCATTGCCTTCATAGCAGTTAAGATTTTTGGTATGGTTCTGGTCCTCGCTACATGGAAGGTAAAGCTTCCTACTTCATTCTCATGAAAGATAATTTCTTTCTTATGGCATATAATGGTTGCACAGTTTTCCATCGACCAGTCCATTCCAAGAATCACATCGAAATCCTTAAGGTTAATGACGCGTAAGGTAGCTTTAAGTACCTTATCTTCAAATTTCACTTCTACATCCCTCAGCAACCTTTCCACCTTTATAGATTTCCCGGATGGTATGCTTACTTCTAATGTATTACTTTCAATTCTACATTTAGTTTCTATTTTCGTTGCCAAACGAGAAGAAATAAAAAAATATGTAGTACTAGTGTCAAATAATACAATAGCAGGTATGCCTTGTATCGGTATAATACCTGTAATGGTTTCTGGGTCCTTGAAAGCTTCTTGCTAAGTCAAGAAGTAAACTCGAGCCCTTCCGGTAGATCCAGATCACGTTCTAGTATTTTGTGTGTTCGCTTTGGGGCACTGCCGTTGAGTATGTCCTGGCTCCATGCACTAATAACATATACCCTTTCCATTTAGACATGGGCCTGAGTGGTTCTTCCCACAAATATTCCAAGCATTCCCCGATGGTTGATTATTAGCACCTTGTCGGATAGGTACTCTCTTGGCTGGAGGCTAATTTTTGAGCTTGTAATGTGTCCATGCCCCTTTACGTTTGCCAATGCTGACAGATGGTTTTTCCTTTGCAGATCCTAGATCAAGGCGTGTTTCTACCTCCAGGGTTGCATAGACCTGGTACTTCTGCACTACAAGGATGATGCTTATCTCTTTCCTTAAGCGAAGCTCGAACCTTCTAGTCTTTTGAGCTTCAGTGCTTACTAGATGGGGCGTATACCGAGACAACTGATTGTACTTCTGTTCATACTCCATAACGGACAGGTTCTCTTGCTTCAAATTCTGGAACTCATCTGCCTTCTTCTCTTGATAAGTCAATGGAAGGTAGTTGCAGAAGACTGCTGTTTTGAATTCATCCTAAGTCATTGCCGTCATTTTTTCGGAGTCTATGTACGTCCCAATGCTTCCCACTAGTATCCTGTGTCTCCTATGAGTTGGAAAGCTGCGCAAGAGACTTTTTCAGCATCCGTACAGATCAAATGGTTGAATATCCTGTCAAGAGCTCGATCCCATTTATCCACTAAAGCCGGATCTCCTAGGCCGTTGAAAGTAGGTGAATTGTATCACCTAAAGTGTTCAAGTATGGCGTTCGGGTCGTGCCGTGGTGGGGCCGGGTTTGAAGTCATGGTGAAGTGTTGTGCAAGGCCCTCAAGTACAGTGGTGAGACGAGCTAGATGGTCAACCGTTGGTGGGTTTGAAGCTGGAGCAGATGGTGCTTCGGGTGTGGGTCCTTGAGATAAGCCTGGGTGGTTCCATGGGTTCGTCGCCCTTCAGCCATTTCCTATGGGATTCATTACGTTAAGCTTGTATGTATAAAAGAAGGGATAATCATAACATGTCTTTTTATTAATAGTAATAATTATTGACATAATTAGGTTCTACTCATCAAAACATATATAAAAATTACAAGTAGAAACTTAAATCTACAAGCCTTCGGATGTCTTCATGAGATGTTAATAAAATCCAAGTACATAATAAAATAAATAAAAACAAGATAGTAGTCAACGACGTAAAAGGATAACAATCAACATCAAATGACCCTACACCTATCATCCTACTCAAGCATATCCGTCTCTCCCTCGCTGGCACCACAAGTGCTGCAGAGATTGCTTGACTACTCTGAGATAGGAAGTGGAAGTCCGTAAATAGGAGGTAAACCATAGAAAATCAGTTGGGCGAACTCATATGGAAGCTCTACAGGTGGAATGGTAGGGGCAATGATAGGTGTCGTGCTCTCAAAGAGAAACGAGAACCCATTGGGCACATTAGAATCTTCTCCAAGGTAAAAAAAGTCAAGATCAGGAGTGCAGAACGAGTTCTCGGGGAAGTAGTAGGGTCTTTGGTATGGGTCATACATTCCCTCAGGCTGCTCGGGAAAGAAGGGGTGAGAGATAGGGCTACTTCTTCCTAGATGGAACAGGAGGAAGTCGCCGTGCTCCTGCCACATCATCCATAGACGAGCCATGAATGATTGAAACTCTATGCAGAGCATGTCACTGCCAAGCAGATTCCACACATACTCTCGGATGGCCTCCCATCCTAAGTCCCTCCACCAGACCGGTAGAGAATCCACAAATATTCTAGCGGCCCCAAATCCCTCCCATGGAGGAGTCTCACCCAAGATGTCCCACACCGACCACATCCGAGTAATGTGGATGCCTATAACCCAAGATGTCCCACACCGACCACATCCGAGTAATGTGGATGCCTATCGACTCAGAGGGGTCACGCTCAATACTGTCATAGTAGGCAAGTCGCTTAGCCATAGACTCGGAATGCATCGTATAAGGTTCAGTCCTACGGTGATACATCTGCTTAAAATAAATCCTTAGTTACTTACAGGTTTAGCTAGAATTTATTGTTTAAATATCATTTCCTAACAAGTCCACTCAATCTACTAAAGTTCAAGTATAATGAAATTAAAAAATTAGTCATACAACTTGAATACATATCATCACAGAGAACATCAATCTCATATATATGTACAACTCATAATTTAATAAATTAATTAAAATGTCTATTATCATCAAGTTAAATCATGTAATAACATTTCAAAAATGCATAAATCAATTAAAATACCATTCAATAATTTACCTTATGGTGTAGCCGACGACGCGAATGAGTAGGGGTTGAAATCTTACGTTTTATAATTAAAATTTTTTTGTATATATTCGTTCACTTTATAAAAGTAAGTCTACAGAACCGTAGACCTGCTCTGATATCACACTTGTCACGACCAACAATTTATACAAAGAAATATTTTATTAATTTTATAAGTGAAAAAATTTATAAATTCAAAATTAAGGCCTTTTTTTACTAGAAGAATTAAATTAAGTTTAGTTGAGTTCAAAATTATATTTTTAATATAGAAAATGATTAAAACATACGAAAGAAAATATAATTTGATCAAACAATGTAAAGTAAGAGTAGCGGAATACTTCAGTGGTTTGTGTGCAGTAATAATTCGAGAGTTATTGTTCACAAGATTAACACTTATTTAAGCAAATTACGAAGTACTTCTTGTCATAATCCAACCTTCCAACTCATCTCCTGTCACGCCGGCTACACAACATCATTTGTAGATTGAAATATAGAGGGGGTGAGCACACTGGAATGTACTCAGTGGGGGATTTTCTGTTAGATTTCATAATTGAAAATGACTACACCTCTTGAGAAATGAAGCTCATGAATTTATAATAGTAAAGGGAATTAACCCATAGTCAAGTCGCCCGAGAGCGCTCATTATTTAATCCATCAAAGTTATGCGAACGTGTCTGTCTTTCCTTATTGACATTGCAATAATGTCAACTGTACATACAGGATCCCGGCCCACCGGCCTTAGGTAAATTTTCATGCATATTCATAATATCAATAAATGCAACCAAGTTCAATATAAAATTCGTAACAGAAAGCCCACCTCAGTGAAGACGAGTTATACAAGGGTAAGATTAAAGGTTGGACTTAAAACGAGCGTTGTCATTGCTAATTTCTCCTTGCAATCTCTATGTCTTCAAAAATTTAATTCTTACTTAGCATATAATTAAGTGTTTTTATTTATAAACTATTTTGATGATTTGGAAACCCTTTCTTTAAAAGAGAGCCTAAATTAGTGATATAAAATAAATCTCAAAATACAATGAGTTTGTATAAAGGTTCTTAATGGTGTTACAGTATGGGAAATTAGTTATAGCTATCGAACCACTAATTTATTTCAAAAACTATTTTATGTACAGATATTAGACACATAGGTGAATATTTTTATAATTAGCACTTTTCCTAATTCGTTCGTTTTAATAGTTAAACAAAAAGATGATGTTTTGCTTGAGTTTCACGTAAGCATTCTGCCACAGTTTAGTAAAACACGCATAACTTTAATTTGGATAAATATTTTTCAAAGATATTATGCAGTTACATAATAGACACATAGACGAGCAAGTTTTATGTTGAAAGTTTTGGCAGATCCATCCATTTTAATGGTGTAAAATGAGCATGACATTTCTACAGTGTTATAACACATTCTCTCCTATGATAGAATATGTATAACTTTTAATGACCAAACATTTTTCAAAATTTTGATAAACAAGTTTTAAATATCATAATAAACTCGTATCATTGAATTTTTTTTTAAATTTTTTTTATATATTATGCATAACATACATATGTGTATATATATAACTTTTATTATATGAAAAAAGATACTATACATTTTTTAATTCGAGTAAGATATTTATAATATAAATTTTATTTTAATAACTCTTTATATATATATTTATATAGAGAAACTCTCTTGTGAGACGGTTTTTTGTGAGACGGGTTGATCCATTACTAAAGTATGCTTATTATATAGGTAAAGTATGTTTATTTATAGTTAACGTATGTCAATATGAATAATATTATAACACCCTAAAATCATACTTTAATTCATCATTTATCATACTTTAGAAAACATACTTTAACAACTCGTAAGCATACTTCATCTATATAATAGGCATACTTTAACACATCTCACATATATAATGTCTCACAAGAGAATTTATCATTTATACACACACACACACACACACACAAACACACACATATATACACACACACACACTATTAATGTTATCATTATTATTTACCTATAATATATTGAAAATATATTTTTATAAAACTACTCACTTATAGCGTACTCCCTCCGTCCCAGACTAAGAGGGTCATTTTTTCATTTTGGTCGTCTCACCCAAAGAGTCACCTTTCCTTTTTTACACACATGAGACCCACACACCCCCTATAATACAATTAAATTATGGAACCCACACTCCCACTAATACAACTACCCACTACACATTAAATAATAATACTCCTTAATCTACGTGCAAAAAAGCAAATGACCCTCTAACGTTGGGACGGATGGAGTATAAGATTATGAAAATTTTCACATGATATATACTTATTTAACTTGTAATATAATAATAATACAAGAAGGGTATATGATTGTGAAATAATGTTAATACAAAAGGTATGTTTATTTGTGAAATAGTATCCATACAGTAGGGTACAGTAGGGTATATTTATTGAAAGACAGTGTTGATACAAAGGTTGTGAAATAATTTTAATAATTTTATTATATAATTTTTATTTAATATGTAAACATTTAAGGGCTATCTCTAAGTGGAGTCTAAAACATATTAAGATTTTTAAATATCACGTAACCCAGACAGCAAACCACTAACTAAGGCAAGCAGACAGCAAACCACTAAACTAAGGCAAATTTAACATGATAATCAAAGTGAACACCACGCTGCGTTATAAGAAAGAAAACATATTATATCCCATTTCACATTTTACAGATTTTTAAAAATAATATGCAGAAAACTATCATTCTTATTCTTGCACATGTAATGAAGAGTCATATCATTCTCAGTCTTTCACATATAATAACAGAGAGTGAAACGTTCAATAACATAGAATGAAAAGTACAATAACGCATTTCTACTGCAAGAGTGCGAATTTCTACGGCATTCAACTATTGAAGTGTAAATGAGGTAAAAGAAGTTACCTTGTAGCTAGCATAGGAGAGAGATCTAAAGTTTTAGGTAATATTAAGACCACCTTCCTATCAACAGATTGCCCGACTCTTACAGAACAATGTAGTGTACTAGTTGTGAGATTGTGAAAGAAACTCAAGCAAGTTATAAGATTAAAAGGGGATGTCATAATCTTACCTTGTAGATCTCGCTAAAGTCACGGTAAGTTTTTCCCCATTGTGATATCGTAGCTCTCCTTCTGAAATAAAGGGTTTAATCATGAACTAAGTTTTCTTTCTGTCTATGGGGAGGACACGATTTATTTCTTTTACGGGAGGACAAGATTTGCCATTGTGGTTAGAGAGTTTTTTCTAAACTTTTGGGCGGAAGAGAGTAGAAGAGTGTTTAGGAGTTCTCTGGTCAGTAGGAACATGTTTACTCAATGAAGAAGACATGAGGAAAAGTTTTACTTCTGTGGTGAAGAAGGCCAAAGGAAACATGTTTATTTTGATATAGGAGAGAAAAAAGGGCAGTGGATGTGGAACTGATGAGTCGTGTTTCTTGAGTTTTGTCTTATTAGACGCTGAGAATATTAATAATTGTATAGATTAGACAACTTTTTATTATGGGGTACGAGACGTGATCTCATTCTAGAGATTTGAAATAATTACCCTGAGTATGAGTGTAAGTATCTCTCCTTACATAGAATATTAAAGATTTCTACAAGATATGACATATATCTCTTTTCATGGGGTGGGTAGTCTTATTAGCTTAGAATTTCTTTATTTGTTGTTTTACTCTTTATTATTAGCGTGTACATTATTTCTAAGTTGTTTATGAGGCACACATATCATATTATTATTATTATTATTATGTATATATATATATATCATGGCTATTATAGTATTTTATTTCTGTCGATCTTTAATATATATTAAATTAATAATGCATATAATTTCTTTCAATTTTTCATTAAAATTTAATATTAAGAATATTAAATTGATAATTTATCTTTTTTCAATTTTTTTAATTTTAATTAACATCAATTTTTTATAGAATTAATTAATTTATTCAATTTTTTTTTAATTTAGTATTCTGTCACTCAAATAAAATTTGAAGACACGTCATACTACTGTTCGGACAATTGATTTAATCAATTATGAGTCTATTAAAAATGGGATTAAATTTAAAGACCTTTTTTTAAAATTCAACAACGATATTAAAATTACTCCATCTGTCCTAAAGAAAAGTTCTCTATTACTGTAGATATGGAGTTTAAGAAAAAAATATTTTTTACTTTACTTTTAGGGGTAATTTGGTATTTTTAGGTAATAAATAAATTATAAAGTAATTTATGTGAGTTGTAAAGAGATGACAACTTTTAAATTAAAGTGTGTTGTGAGATTATTGATTTGTATATATTTCCTTATTTGTAGGTGTGAACTTATTATTGAATTTATAAGTGAATCCAACTTCTTCATTAATCCATGTCCGAATAAGCTTTGGCTTTTGTTAATGGGAAGACAGAATGCCAGTAATATTGTTAATGAAAATACAAAATGGCTTATTCGGGCTTCAGTAATTAATATCAAATAACTCCTTTAAAATTTTTAATTGACTAATTAAAATCAAATAATTCATTTAAGCTTCTTTGTATATTCGGGCGTTTGATTGTGATTACCAAATTAGAACAAAGCCAGAATTCTATGTGCGAATATAAAGTAAGAATAATATTATTCTATTAATTATATCATAAAGCCTGAAATACTTTTAGTTTTACTAAATCCCAAATTACTATTAGTTTTACTGTTTTCTGTACGTGTATATATAGAAATTATCCCTTTTAGAGGAATTGCCCCATACGATTAATTATGTAGTCACTTGATGAGGAATTACCCCTTTTAGAATTGTCTCCCTCAAAATTTTGCCTATTCTGTCAATTTTAGGAATTGCCCCCTAAAATTGACGGTCAATATGAGGAATTGTCCCCTTTTAGAGGAATTGCCCCCTATTAAAATTTTGTCTATTCTATTAATTTCAGGTTTTACCGCATCAAATTTATGGTCAATGTGAGAAATTACCCCCTAAAATTAGTCCCTTCACATGAATTGTCCCCTTATATTTGTTGAGAGTGGAATTTCACGCGTTTTATGTATTCACATTATACCATTTTACTTAGAAAAGTTATTGTTTTTGCATGGAATTGTGTACGTTTGAGCATTTACAGAATTTTGAGGCTACTAAGGTATTTTTGTGAGTTTTGAAGGTTGAAAATAGGGAAAAAACAGATCAGAATCGGAAGTAGCATGGAATCGAGTCAGAATAGGCTAGCTCGAGAGCCGCTCGGTGTGTAGCTCGGACCGAGTTGGAGACGCTAGGAGCTCTGATCCGCCGAGTTTGTATAGGATGGGCCCTACATGATGTGGCAAGTGGGCATGCAGGTCCCCGCTTGGTAGCGGCTCGACATTGTCCAGACCCAGCACGAGCCGAGCTGGGTGTTGAGCTGCATATTTTTTTGTCCAATCACTGCCTGTTCGATTCAGCAGTGTATTTTTTACTTTCAGACTGTGATTTGGCCAATTTAAAGCGAAAAAGCCCTGCAAACAGCCCAAGATATAAAAGGGGAACACAACACATAAAAAGGAGAACCCACATTCATCCATCGTGAATTCACGTCCAAGAACAACACACATCAGATTCACATCAGTTTTCATTCATCCATCTATCTTGAAGGGGGTTCCAAGTGTTGATGGAGAGAGATCGAACGATCGGAGAGATGGAGAAGGAATGCTAACGCTAGGTTTCGTGTTTCTCATCTTCCCTTTCTTTTGTTTTGATTTGTAGTATGAATTGCATAGCCATGAGTGTTGATTGTAACCTCATGAGCTATTTTTCTTATAGTTATAGGGTTTGATGGTTAGATTGAATTGATTTGGGAACCTAGACCAAGATTGAGAGTTTATGCAGTTGATATTTTGAATTTATTTAATTTAATCAGACTTTGCTTTTCTATTTCGTAACGTCTTCGTAGTAAATTCATGACATCCACTATAATGTTTTATTTATTCTGTTAGCTTGTGTGCGTTCATGATTGATATTGTCTATTTGTTAGGTATTAAGGTAGTTCCGCTATAAACACTTTAATTCCATGAACTGATAAATCAGATACTTGAATTGTTTATTTGAATAATGCAATTAGACATTTAAGTAGGAAATGAATAAGACCTTGTAGTAATTTAAGAGAATATCTTGTTAGTCGAACTTACCATTTGGAGGTATTGTTGTTTGCGTTGATTAGTATCTAGAAATGAGGTTTGGTAATATTCGCGCACTTTAGGAGTTAAATCAGATTAAACTGTTAGCTTAAAATCGGATCATATCTGGTGGGTTAACGAGTTATGTGGTGTATTTTTATTGATGTTGCATGAATGATCAATTGGAAGTCTAGGAACCCTAATTAATTGGTATATGTTTGATACCTTAGAACTGCTGTTTATCTCTTGATTTATTTTTTTGCTTTAATTAATTAAGTTATTTAATACTTCAGTACCTTAGATAATTAATTCATACACTTGAAAAATTGGTTACATAATTCTGATTAATTAGTTAGTAATTTAGAATAAATAAATAATTGACTGTCCTTTTGAGATCGCTAATTTAACTTGGTTGCTTGCCACTGCAATTAATATCCTTCACACTTGGGGATTTAATTGAAGTGCATATAAAATGCTCAACATGTTTATGGCGTCGTGTGTCGAGGACAATTTTAATTATTTATTTTTTTTATTGCTAATTTAATTAGGATATTTGTTTTGAGAATTATTTTTCTTTAACTTGAATTTTTCTTGAAGTTTCATGCACACTAGGTCAAAAAAGGGAGCGGGAAGTTCTTAGATTTGATCCGGAGATTGAAGCTTATGCAAGGAAAAGAAGAGCAAAAGGAAAGAATCTCAAAGCACCTCTTAAAGTTGCTAAGGGATCACCTCCGAAGAAAAAATAGATATCCCGAATCCTAAATCAGTCATAGAGGAGGAAGAGCAGATTGAAGATCAGGTTATCCCAGAAGAGGCTGATCAGAAACAGAAATAGAAACAGAATCAGAACCAGTAGTTATGTGAGATAGACCACTATATGAGGATGACATCGTCATCCGAGAGACTTTCAAGTCCACCATGTAGGAGGATCAGACATAGTTGGTGTTGACATTCAATCATTTGGTTAACGTAAACTGTTATGGTTTCATGCGTTTCTAATCAAGCAGAAGTAATAAGATAGAAACGTATTATCTTTCACCAGGGTATGTTGAAGAAGAACAACTGCAGAAAACAACCTCGTGATCTTCTGCTGTATTCCCATGTCCAATCCTGACGTCGTGTGGGCGACGATCTTCAAGATCCTCTCAATCTGCTCTCCTCCTTAATTCTCACGGTATTTTAGGCGTGTAACTTAGGATTTCGGAAAGTTGAGATGACTTATTTATGGGCTACAATAGGGACCAGGAGGAGAAATTAGAGTCGGACTTCAATTGGGCTTAAGTATCCAAGTTTAGCCCAAAACTTATACTTAAGTCCAATAATAATAATATAGTCTACTAAAATATTATTACTGTACTGCGGCTCCAATCCCATAATTACGTTATGGGCTCCTTCTTATTATGAACCCGTTAATCTCCCCATGTTTAAGATATACAATGTCCATTAATTAATTAAGTTATTGACAACTCCATTAATTATATCTTATCCGAGAGTAGTACCACTCAACCTTGTTATCATGCCGGAATAAATCCACCTACAGGGTTTACATGATAATTCTTATGAGCTCCTCAAGGGGACATCATCAACCTATTTAATAGAACACAGATTCCTTCTACAATCAACAGCACACTATAGAGACAACACTATTTCCCAACTCACCGAATTTGTTGATTTAATATATAAATCTCACCCATTGATGAATCAAAGAGATATATACTGGCTTACGTGTCGAGGTTATTGTATAGGGATTAAGAGGACGAACATTCATAATAACTGAAATCAAGTTCTCCTATATAGTCAGTATAAGTTGAACGATCTCAAGCAGTCCTGATCAATACACACAAAGCATACTAATGTGAATTTATAGTCAAGACAAACTAATACCAAATCACACTACAACCATCCCGATAGATTGTCCCCGTCTATCTCTATTGTGAGCATCTGTTTATACTTTATAAGGAGCTGACAATATGATCTTCCGTGTGACGCCGTACACAATATTATCTACACTATAAAGTAAGTGGACTTTTGCAATAACATATAAATAAATTATAATATGCAAAATATTTGATCATATGATTCTCATTTCAAATAAATTGTTAAAACATTGTTGATACAAAAGTTAGACTTTTAGTATACAATCTAACAGTTGGAGCAATTAAAGCCAATGAGTCGAACAACATAAGACCAACCCTGATCAATATGGTGGAGAAGAACCCCTTCGCTGGAGGCATTTTTTATGAGCCTTATGGACATCTCAAACGTTTCAAAAGCTATATGGATACTTTGAAAGTTTCTGTCACCACTGATTATAGGTGGAAGATGAGATTTTTCCAGTTTTCATTAGTTTATAAGGCAAGGGAGTGGTATGATAACTTGAAAGGTAACAGTTGTTCAAACTGGACTGAGCTGCAACAGTTGTTTGTGGATTGATTTATGCCACCGGGAAAGGTTCTTGCTCTGAAATAAGAAATCAATCAGTTCAAGCAGCGGAGAGATGAGTCATTTGGAGAGGCATGAGAGAGATTTAGAGATACTTTGAGGAGATGCCCACAACATGGATTTAAAAAGTCCCAACTCATAAGTGTCTTCTACAATGGCCTTGACAATGATTTGAGTGTTAGTTGATGCTTCTGTTGGAGGAATGATTTTTTGGTAAGACATCTAGAGTTGTAGAGAAACTTTTTGATGATATCTCTACGAATTCTAGGGATTGACTTTCCGAAAGAGACCGTGGAAGCTATGTACTTGGAAGGGTTGCACAGGTTGAAGAGAAGGTTTCTGAAGCTGATAGGAATGATAATGTTGTCCCTCAGTTGGAACAGATGAACAAACACCTGGTTACTCTGATATTAGGTAATAATGGGGGAGACAACCAAGGTACTGCAAGTGAAGATGTGGTAATGAACCTTAAAGAGATTGAGGACGTTAATTAGGCTATGGGGCAGAGTCTCCAAGGTACAAGAGCACCTCAAAATTGGCAAGGAAATAGGAACCCTCAAGAAAATTCCAACTACAGGAATAACCAAGGGGGTGGGCCTAGTAATCAAGGAGGAAATTGGCAGAATCAAAAGAGGCATGAGAATTTTGCATATTCAAATCCAAATAATGCAGTTCCATATCCTCCTAACTTTGATCATGGAGCCAAGACTGAAGAAGGTAAGGCCAACATTGATGATATTTTGGCTAGGTATATGAGAAGAATTATAATGATATAAACAAGATCAATAACTGCATTGTACTCATGGACTCAAATATGACAAAGCAGAATGAGGAAGTGAACAAGCAATTGCAGAATTTGGCATACCATGGGCCAGATCTCCGCTACAGTAAATCAGCAGCAGCAGCAGTTTCAGAAAGGGAAGTTTCCATCGGATACAGAAATCAACCCAAAGGAGTTCAAAACGATCACTTTGAGGTCCGAAAAGCATTTTAAAGGTCCAGAACTGATGCAGGATGAAACAGAACTCATGTAGGACGGAAAAAGGACGGAGCAGGACCGCTCGGCCATGTCTCAGCCACCAGCTCGACTCGAGCTGGATCCTGGAGTAGCCGAACTGCAGCCGAGCGGGGTACAAGTCGGTCTAGAGGCGGTTCAGGCACGATTCAACCCCAGCTCGAGCCAGTTGGCCATCAGCTCGGCGGCTCGCTCGAGCCAAGCTGCCAAGATTCCCAGTGCGCCCGAATTCTGTACATAACCCATCTGATCTGGAAATCGCTGATAAAAAGTGGCAAAAAGCTAAGAAACTGAGAGAAATGGAAGTGGTATTCGAGAAAGACAGTTTGGAACTTTCGATAACAAAGGTGCCAATTCCTTTCCTTAAAAAATTCTTGACAAAGAGCCTTGATGAGAAGTTTAGAAAGTTCACTGATGTAATGAGGAACATCCAGATCAGAATTCCCTTCTCAAAGTCTTGGATCAAATGACGTATTATGCAAGGTTCATCAAGAAACTCATCATTGTCTTGTTGAGCGTTTTACCCTCTACCCACCTCTAGCAATATATTAAAGGGACCTAGGCATGCTAGCTAATCACATGTACATAGGGGTATTTAGGTTAATATCGTACTCCCTCCATCCCTCATTAAGAGGGTCTTTTGTTTTTTGGCACGTGAATTAAGAAGTATTGTTATTTAATTTGTAGTGGGTAATTATATTAGTGAGAGTGTGAGTCCTATATTTTAATTGTATTAGTGGGAATGTGTGGGTTCCATATGTGTAAAAAGGAAAAAAATGACTCTTTAGTTGAGAAGACGAAAATGGAAAAAGGATAAGGGGACGGATGGAGTATTAGGCCATCGCCAATCCATTACCCTTTTACCCAAATTTTTGGGTAAAAGAGTACAATGTCCTCCAATGGCTACCCCTTTTACCCAAAAAAATTGGGTAAAAGGGAAACTTTACCCAAATTTGGGTGTTACCCAAATATTTTTTTCTTTTACAATTATTTTTAATGCTCAATTTAAATATAATTATATTTATATATAATTTTAACCACTCTTAATAATTATTTTAATTGTTAAATATATATTTATATTTTTTATATTTTATATAATTAATATATAATAAATTATGTGTCATTAAAATAATTTAAAAAATTACTTCATGCATAATTAAAATTACATATTACATTAAAAAAATTACATTGAAAATTAAAAAAGATAGACATACAAATACATTAGACACTAGACATATGAATAAATATCCTAAAACTTAAACACTATTACAATAAATAAAAATACAAATACAAACACAAATACTTAAAAAATAAACAACATAATATTTATTCTCACAATTAAAATGGGGGTAAATCACTCCCCGAACCTCCAAGATCAGTGGGAAAGTAATTCTCGTAAATATTGTCTTGATTCACTGACTGGTTTAAACTCATTCTTTGCACAATAATATTTTGTTGAATTCAAAAATATTTACGTCGAACAGGATCAGATATCGTTGTCAGATCCATCTTCATAATTTTATTGTCCTCTTTTCTTTGGGCTTCCTCCATCATTGTTCGTTGATACTTATTTGATTCACTAAAATATGTGTTGTTTATATATTTCTTTAATTTCATGTTGATATTTATTTTGATGTAATTTGTAAAATTTATACCACATTAAAATTTAAAAATTAAATTCAAAATTTAAATATAAATTAATTAATACAAAATAGAAATATATTATTTATTAATAATTTAAAATTAAAGTGAGAAATAATCAATTTAGAATATTATATTTATTTAAATTTAATAAAATAATATTTTTTATAAGATTTCATAAAATATCCTCTTTTGCACTAAATTTTGGGTAAAAATCATTAAAGATGTTATGCACCATATCACAAAAAAATGGGTAATTTGGTGATTTGGACAACTTCTTTTGGATGGCATCCATTACTTACGTAGCGCTTGTGGGACAAGCTAAATTCATTCCTTCGTGCTCAGCTTGAACGTGCCCTAGGACTAGTTGGGTAGATAGAGGTGGTCAAATTGAACCTTTCCATCGATGTTTAGTAGGGTGGGTCGCTTGAGTGTCAAAACCAAGCGGTGGTTGTTTTTCCTTGGCTCATCATTGATCGCTTGGAAAAGCAAGAAAGAAGAAACTGTATTCAAGTCCAGCACAGAAGCCGAGTACCTTCTGTTGAGTCATTTCTTTTTGCTTATTTAGTTGAGTAGTTGCAGAGTTCAGTCAAGCCTTAGCAAGGCTCCCCGCCCAGCTCTATTAGCAGACCCTTTCTTTTGCAAGACTTAAAAAAGTCTCTCATGGCCCAATTATTATTACAGCGTTCTCTACCATAGAATTCGGCCTTCGGGGTCAACCCGTCGGCTTCTATGAGGAAGGCGACGCAAAGGAGGCTCGAGGGTTTGTTAAGGAAGGCGGCAAGGGCCGACGAAGGGGGGAAAACGAAAGGCCTTTTCTGGTCCCCCATGAGTCGAGGGGTGCTTGTGGGGGGGGGGTGTGTGCCACAAGGGCAAAGGAATAAGAATAACAGGAAGCCCTTATTAAATAAAAGAAAAGGGTAAGGCGACGCTTTACCTTACCCTATTGCTAGCATTAGCACTACCTCGACGTCCCCCAGCTGATTCTGATTTCAATGTCCCATCTCTTTGACTAAACTAACTCGCCACATTCAAGCCAAGCGTGGGAACTTTCTCCATTTCGTCGGTACTGGTAACAACATATCTTGACCTCGTTATTGGACGGATCCTTTGTCTTTCTTCTTGGGGAACCCAGCCAGGTAAAATCTGGATATGGGCCGGTCCAACTCTTCGAAAACCTGTGCAATTCCCCTCTTTCGGTAAGCATCTAGTATTTCAGCAAATGAACATTTCTCTAAGCTTATCATGTAGCTTATACGTCGTTTGAAAGCTGCTTCAAGGATCCAACGAATAGATAAGGTTTGTTGACGATCCCTGGGTACAATCCCAGGGACATCATAAATAGTTCCAGCGACTCCGCCTTTTTCCACTTCGCATATGTGCTTGACGCGATCAAACATCTGGAAGATGAGAAGACTGAGCAGAAGAAAGAGATAAAGTAGTCGGATAAGAAGTCGCGAGGGGAGAAAGATTTGAATCCAATGACGACTATCTTACAGCCCGGCGCGGCGGGTCGCCTTTTGAATTCAGTAGATGGAAGAGACTATTAAATAGATAAGAAAGTAGGTGAGTGAATGAGTCCTCACTGACCTGAGCAATTTCGATCACCCAGCAGGCCTTTTATTTAGTAGGTAAGATCTCCAGGCCGTTTACAGCACTTTTTTAGCCTCATGTGATAAATCTTCAGGTGGGTATATCTAACGATCTTTGTATATTCAATTGGTCAATAAAGGGACAAGGTCTATTCTCAACATCCCAGTTGAACAACTATTTTACGCGGATAATCAAAGTACGAGAAGCATGTGTTAAGCATGTAACAAGCGTTTAAAAAGAATCGGCTAAATGAGCTAAAAACGCGGCTTTTGAACACCTAAAGAATAGGTTTTGAAAAAGACTTGACTATATGGAAATACTTGAAAACCCGATGCCGGTTGCAGCTTCTGCATATCAATGCTTTGATCAAATGTTTTCCCCGCCTCTTCTTCTTCTATATTCACGGATTAAACAATAGGTTTCGTGAACCAGGTTGGTGGAGGTGGTTTAGTTGCTTTTCGAGGGTTAGACTCGTTTACACGAGACTGGTTTCCAACCCTTTCTGATACAGAGTTTCCCCTTTTCGGTTGGCTTATTAGTCAAAGAAAGACTTTGATTAGTGGAATGAAAGGACTCTCTTTTGCCTTGACTTTGGTCTTTCCAATTCCATTGGCCTAAGACGATCGGTCATCTGTCCTTTACCCGTGCCTTTCTCGCGGCACCCTTAGCTACATTCGGAGAGAAGATCTTTGGGATAAGAGTTCTCATCACCCTTGCACCAAGATTTCAATATGTTGCGTTGATTAGCACTTTCTCGGCATTGAACTTCGGCATAGGTAGATTTTGGTATGGATAAAATTCAGCCTTTAGCAACATAACCCTTTAATGGTAATAGTTTTCTCCCTGTTGTTCTTCTTTCTTAGTTAACTGGGAAGCTAAGGAAGTAATCTTCAAGTAAGTGAAGGGTAAGAAGCCCGAACGCTATTCCTTAATGTTCCTGTATCGACCTCTTTTTTAGTAGCTAAAGTAGTTAGTATCTCTAGTGTAGTTGTTTAATCCACATTCAAGAGAGGGATTCTCTAGGGGAGAAGCCCGATCGATAGATTAGTTAAGTGTAGCTACCCGCCTTCCCGTACTCCAAAAAGGGAGGGAAGAAGGGTAGCGGCTAGAGATGTTATTGATAAAGCATCCTACGGTTGCTGTTCCTATTGTTGTTTATTAAGGCGAAGAAAAAAGTATACTCACCAATCAAGGACTCGGCCAGTACCTAAGGAGCTCTTCCTAAAGCGGATTTATCATCTAAGCCAAGCTTCTCCCCTGGGTTACTTTCTCTTCAAGATTCTCACTAAGGTCCTTGCAAATCATTTTGGGGAGATTGTTAAATGTGTGATTTAAGTTTCGCAGTTTGGCTTCATCCCTGGAAAGCCTTTACTTTAGGTCTATGCAGGGGGTACATGCAAGGGAAGTTTTGATGCAAGGAAAGGTGCGGAAATGAATTGTTGATGAGTACTGTCGTAGGGTAGGCAGCGGCTACTAAAGTATGAATAACAATCCTATGGTAGCTAATGAGTTATGAGCTCCTTGTTCTCTTTTCTTTTTTCATGGGAGCCATATCTTATTGTCAGAGTGAATAAAAACATAATCCAATCCAAGCGGTCTTTGGAAGCGAAATCTATTGAACGTTCGTTGAATGAGAATAGACTGGAAAGACTGAACTGATAGGTGGAAGCTTATGCGACCTAGAAAAGTGTGAAAGTTGGTAATAAAGGTCTAAAAGATTGGGCTTACAAAGTGCGTTATGTTCGGTCAAGTTGGGCCTTAGCTATCTTAAGTACAGTTGGTCTGTCCCTTGGTCAACTTATGTTATCCCACTCGGGAAATAACTGCAATCAAACCTGTTTACTTCTCTTACGAATTGCCTTCTTTCAACTTCGAAAACTGCTTCAAAAGGAAAGCCAGCCGCTGCGCCTATTACGGGTGATTCTTGATCGGTCCTACTCCCCTTGGTCAGATTACTCGACTCCGACTTCAGCCGATCGTGTCACGAGATATGGAGCGTTCTAATCGAAGAGTCATACCTCTCAGACTTATTACAGTAAGGCCAGCCAATGCACCAGCCAGCCCAGTGTGGTGGCGAACACGCTGTGCTATAAGCTAAGCTGTTCGCCTTGTAGACGTAGAAGATATAGAAAGTGTGCCGTGCGTGATTCATAAGATTCTCTGATCTTTCTTCGACCTTGAAGCAAAGGGGAAGCTGGCGCTACCCATGAAGGAAATAGAGTAAGATAAGAGATGTCACAAATGCTGGTAAAGGAGCCCAAGAGTAGAACAAACTCAAACATGCACTGCACTAAACCAGTTTTAGCTTCTGCTTCCTTACTCTGCCTGGGAAAGTGGCTTAAGCAATAAGTAAGCTTAAGCCACTTTAGTGCAAACCAGAAGGACTGGAGGTTGCTCAGTGCTACTATAACTTAACATAACAACCAAAAAGCTCTGCGTCGAACTTCAGCCCCTTCGAGTTGGCCACGGGGCCCTCTGACGCCCCACACCATTGCGACAGGCGGGGGCTGCCCATCAGCCTACTTTGATTTGACAAGAGGTGGCAGGAGCGCAACGACCTAGCCCAAACCTACTTAAACAACCTAAAGGCTTGGCCCGGTCTGAAAGTAGACCTTGTAGAAAAGCGGATAGGAGAGGTAGCCTATAGACTCAAGCGACCAGCTCGGTGAAAACTCACCCCTATTCCATGTGAGAGGGACTGAAAGTGAAAGGATATAAAAGACTTCGTTAAACCTCTTTCTTGCTTTGTGCCTCAACCAACTTATTCACTTTTGATTGCCAAAAGAGTATCACCTAGCCAAGCAACCTTTTGTTTATGTTTACATTCTTTTCTATTCTTATAAGAAAGCTTTCTTAGTTCAGTTCGGTAGAACGCGGGTCACCGCTGGAAAATTCAACCATTTCCCCAGCTTGAATCTCGTTTAATCCATAAACACGTGCAATACCATCTCCAACTGAGACCACTCGACCGATCTCATCCACTTGAAAATTCGTGTAAAAGTTGCTAATTCGACTTTCTAATAGAGTGGTTAGTTCTGCAGCTCTGGGAGAGAGTTCCATAATTCCATAAAGAACTATCTTTCAGGGAGAATGCCGCGATAAAAAGACTGATTATTACAAGACATAGTTGATTAGATCTAGAAAGTCCAAAAGCTCTGCGCAGACCCAAATCCTCGGACCATGCATGACCACGTCATAATAGGAATCGTTGAGAAAGCTTGGGCTTTGAGCTGCCTCGTCTCCAGGATTTCCAATCCTAGCAGGAAAGGGAGGGAAACAGATACTCAATTTAAAGTGAGTAAACAGAATTCCATACTCCATCTCATAGATACATATAGAATTATGCGGAAAGCCGTATTCGAGAAAGGTCAATCCCTCCCCTATGACACCAAAAAAATCGGGCCGAGCTTCTAAACAAAATAGCCCGCCCGCTTCCATAGAACAATATCGTGGCAACGTAGACCTAAGTGGTCATATTGAATCCTTGGAAACCATCACAAGTACGGCCGGCCTATATTCTATTTGAACGAAAATGTCGTGTCATCCAGCGGAGCCTATAAGAAGGTGACTCGTGCAGACAGCTGACTCCTTTTGAATAGAAAAGAATAGCCAAACCAACCCAGCAGGCTGGTTAATCTCAGAGATCTTATCGGCCGGCAAACCGGAGATGGACGACCATGGTCCCGACCTTACCAGCACCGGAGGTGTACTAATCAATGAACCCCAGAAACCCACTTTATTTTCTGACAAAATCCACCAAGCCTAAGCGATCACAACAACATCCAAAGGTCACCTTAGGATTCATAAGTAGGGGGCACGAGACCTTAGAATGTTCCTACGAATTATGACCTTCGCCTGGAATGTGAGCAAATATATCATGTTTATTGCTCAACTCTATTTTGGCTATCTTACGTAGAGCTGAATTAGGTTTTTTCGGTGTTCTCATTGAAACACGTGGGCATACTCCTTCCTTCTGGGGACATTGATCCAAAGCTCGAGTACGGTCCGTGCGCCATTTTTCTTCTCTACCATGACGAATCAATTGATTTAATATAGGCATTGCTCTTTCCTTCCTTTATACTTCCCCCCTATTTTTGCCCTATCACTAGTGGTTAATCCCGATCCGAAGCACCCCTTTTCCATTCATAGAGAGATCCAATCGTCAAAATCAATAAAAAGGCCATCATGGACCAAGATCCAAAGGGATCAATCATGGAACAGACATTAAACAATAAGACGAAGATCTTCCAAACAACAGATTCTTGGCGTAAAGCCGGAAAAGGGGAAGCTTCTGGTAGAGCAAGTTCTTCCGGAGATGTCCTTTCCTCTTCACTTCGTTCTCTTTCTTGTGCCGGATCGGACTCCCTGACCTCCTAGTTTCCCAAGAAGTAGCCATAGCCTTTCGGGGGTAAGTTGGAATAAGAACTCCTTTATAAGGACTAATGGTACCACTTTCTGTCTTCTGTCTACAGTTATTGCTGTCGATTCCAAGTGCTCAACCCCAGCGCAGGCCGGCATGAGAAGTTCTGTCTGGCATGCTCGATATTATTTAGAAACCGGCTATTTCCCAAGGCAAATCAGGCTCCGGCTAAGCTAAGCTAGAGTTCAAAGAGTTTTAAACCAGCGCAGAATCTTAAGACAATGCTTCACACATGTCAGTTGTAGAGAAGAGAAGGTCTCATAGCGCGACACGAAATCATAAAGAAGCTGGAATAACTCAGAAAGAAAGTGGCGCCTAGCAGTTGAGAGCGTCTGTTGTCTTTGTAGAAGAACAGTACGATCTTGGACTGGCCCCCTTCGCATGACCTAGAAATAAAAAGAAGTCCGTGCTACTATAAGGCCTCTAAACTCCTCCATCAGGGACAGTGTTGCCCATGGGGACGGGGTAGCCCCGACTTCCATAGGTCCTTGGTTCGACCTCCTAATGAGAATGGAGGTCCTTGCGCGGGCGTCTCATCCCTAAGACTTGCTTGCTCTGTATGGAGTGTCCCGTGGTTCCTCGAGTGCCAGCCGCAGAAAGGAATGCCATCAACTAGGGCGCTATTGACCACTAACCACTCGTTCGCCGGCTGCCCGGGCTCCGCGTTTCAAGTTCGTTATCCTAACCATCTCCTCTCCTCCACCGGGAGCTTGATTTCTCTTTTAGTGCATTCTTTCATTTTCTATTGTTCTTTCCCGCCCTTGAAAGATTCTAGATTAATAGTATCAAACTGGATCGGTCGAATGACTAGGAGGGACTTGCTATAATTCACCGCCCTTCGTTCGGCATGAATCCTATTCGTGAACAACTGACGCTATTTGCAGTGGAGAAGGAGCACCAAAAAAGCGAGGGCCTTTACTTACTAGCTTCCTCCTTTCTTAGAAAATCTCGAGAAAGCCATGAGAGCATTGTCTTTTTCTTCCACTTGACTTGAAAGAAAGAATCCGTTAATCATTTCATTCAAGCTTTTTAATTCCCCAATCGATCTACTCTAATGAGACATTAGGAAGATAGAAGGATCTTGGTCACGCTACCATAGGTGATGGTTTTATGACTGTTAAGGGTCAAATTGGAGCTTTTTTTCCTGGTCGACCTGGTGGGTCTTCGTCGAGTGGCGCAAATCAAAGTCCTCGATCGGGTGATCTTTCTGATGCCACCCCCAAACAAGTCCCTAGCAAAAGAAATAATGATATTGGATAGTTGGAGACTCCTGCGGGTTCATCAAAGCTTATGTGAGCAAAGAACGACTAGCCCCTATTTTGAAAGGGCACTTCAACACCTGGAGGAAATCATCTGTTCTGGAGTTACAAACAAGGAACCCCATTCTGTTGACTCTAACAAAAAGAAGAAACCCCGTATTTTATCAAAAGAAGAGTTTGATCCTGGCTCAGAAGGAAGAAAACCTGCGCCAGCGCCGCTGGATGATGCAGAACTTTATGGAGAGAGAGAGAGTCATGCTTAGATCTTCCAACCTAAGCTCTAGGTGAAGAAGGCAAGGGATCTTTGTCAAAAGAAAGGTCAGTAGTCTCAGAAGGAGAGAGGGAGATCTACTTTCTATCTCTTCTTTCCCGGCAAAGGAGAAAGGGAGGAAAAGGTTTTCTATCTATTTATGAAATATTGGAACCTCTTCTTTCACAGTAGCATTTCCCGGAGCCGCTTGTCTCGAAGCAGCTTTTCCATAAGCAGAGTCAGAACCTTATGAGGAGAAGGTTCATATATAAGATGATGCCAATGGAGAGTTCACCGAAACATACATATAAGTATCTGCCAAATCAATATACTAGTATCGATACCAATACGATCGATACGGAGTCTGCTGCCCTACTACTGTGTGTGGGTTTCAATAGAAGTCCTTTCATATCGTTGTCGCTGTGAATTGGCTGAAAAAAGAAATGATAAAATCTCTATTATGCAGACAATAAATAATATGATATATAATCTTAAATCATTGGTATTGGATGTATCGTTAGTTTTGGGGTAGCCCTTTCCGATAGAGCGAGAACTAATACAATAAAGGCAACATAGATAGCTATTCCTTTAAGAATATTCAACATAGACTTCTCTTTTCTTATTTATTCCTATACTGCCTAGTATGCAACTAGTATGAGTCCTAGGCTTGAGAATATCAAGACTACCCTCAAGACCCAGTTTGATCAGTAGATCAGAGATCTCTCTTACATTAGAATAATAAAATATATATACTTCATTCAGATATCTAAAATATTTGAGATTTAGAGGTTGGTGCAGAATCTGCCCTAGAGCTATTGCCAGATTTCATCTCAAATCGAGCTGCAGTTCTTCTTTCCCTTCAAACCTAGCTAGGGAATTGGATTTTCTACTATTGGGGCTGATCCTATTTTGATTTTGGATTGGTCAATTCAGAATTGATGGATCGAATGTAGCCTTTTTTAGATATTCAAAGAACAAGGCGAGGCCCCTAGCGATAGGGGGAAAGAAGAGTGGCTATGTGGGCTTCTTTCACTTTACTTTTGTAGAGAGCAGTAAAAGAAAAGTCATAAGGGAACTTCTCACCGAAGAAGGCAGTAGGAATGGAGGCTTGAAGCAGGACACAACTAAATGGAACAAAAATGGGGGTTCTCGGTATGGTCCAAGCACGAAAGGAAAGAAGTTAAAGCTCAGGATTGGATTGGACTATCAGTCTCCTATCGAAATCCCAGTAGTTGATAACCTCGTTCTAGTTTATTCTCTTGATTCTGCAGTTGGGATTGAATACCGGGAGAACTCTCTTGGGGGAGTAGCTGGCCTAGCCAGATGCTTCACGACTTTCCTTTAAAGTCAATTTTCTATTTTGTTATCTTGGAAAAAGCAGATGATTCGCTTCCTGTCTCCCTTTTCACAGAAAATAGAGAGATGAATTGATGTATTTATTGAATCCGTCGGGACTGACGGGGCTCGAACCCGAAGCTTCCGCCTTGACAGGGCGGTGCTCTGACCGATTGAACTATAATCCCAGGAAAATTAGGTGTACAGCCTAAACATTCTTCTTTTTTTTCTCTTCATTCAAACCATTTAGTTTCGCCGTGTTGTAACAGAGATACAAATGATATACTATATATTATATTCTAAGAATATATATTTATAAATGCAGTAGCCTCATAGTGGGCTAATTCATGAATTGAATCATGACTATATAAGCTATTCTGATATGTTGAGATTCCATATAGATGAAATCGTGGAAGCGGACCTTTGATTTCCTTGGACCACGCAAGAATTCGTCGTCCGATTGAATCTGCTTGTTCCTGGATGCTCTATAGAAAGATATCGCTATTCCTTTCCTCGACCGATAAAGCTTCATTCTGAATCACAAGAGCAATCTCTTTTTTGAATGTTCATTTTCGTTATGGTAATGCAATGCAAGAGGTCGAAAATCAGGTTGTTTCTGATGATGAAAAGAACTTTGATCTTATGTGAAATTTATTAAAACTCAAAATGTCGGTAATCTTAGAAGACAGCAGTCGGTATCTGATGGTCAGATACCTATGGTCGGTATATCTTTTAAAGCTCAGACGGAGAGAATAAACGGACTCTTCGAGGGCTGCTTAAGCCACTTTAGTGCAAACCAGAAGGACTAGAGGTTGCTCAGTGCTGCTATAACTTAACATAACAACCAAAATGCTCTACGTCGAACTTCAGCCCCTTCGAGTTGGCCACGGGGCCCTCTGACGCCCCACACCATTGCGACAGGCGGGGGCTTGCCCATCAGCCTACTTTGATTTGACAAGAGGTGGCAGGAGCGCAACGACCTAGCCTAAACCTACTTAAACAACCTAAAGGCTTGGCCCGGTCTGAAAGTAGACCTTGTAGAAAAGCGGATAGGAGAGGTAGCCTATAGACTCAAGCGACCAGCTCGGTGAAAACTCACCCCTATTCCATGTGAGTGGGACTGAAAGTGAAAGGATATAAAAGACTTCGTTAAACCTCTTTCTTTCTTTGTGCCTCAACCAACTTATTCACTTTTGATCGCCAAACGAATATCACCAAGCCAAGCAACCTTTTGTTTATGTTTACATTCTTTTCTATTCTTATAAGAAAGCGCACTTAGTTCAGTTCTGTAGAACGCAGGTCACCGCTGGAAAATTCAACCATTTCCCCAGCTTGAATCTCGTTCAATCCATAAACACGTGCAATACCATCTCCAACTGAGACCACTCGACCAATCTCATCCACTTGAAAATTCGTGTAAAATTTGCTAATTCGACTTTCTAATAGAGTGGTTAGTTCTGCAGCTCTGGGAGAGAGTTCCATAATTCCATAAGGAACTATCTTTCAGGGAGAATGCCGCGACAAAAAGACTGATTATTACAAGACATAGTTGATTAGATCTAGAAAGTCCAAAAACTCTGCGCAGACCCAACTCCTCGGACCATGTATGACCACGTCATAAAAGGAATCGCTGAGAAAGCTTGGGCTTTGAGCTGCCTCGTCTCCAATTACTGTCCAAACAAGGTCAGGCATGTTCCATTGCGAAGGTAATTGCCTGCCGGAAATAAGCTTCAGCAACCCCGGTTAAAAAATAATCGTAAAAATCCAAACATTTATCTATCCAGCCATGAGATACATCAGCAGCGACTCCTCCGATTCGAAAATAATTATGCATCATGTGCATGCCGGTAGCAGCTTCAAATAGGTCATATATCAATTCTCGTTCTCGAAAAATATAGAAGAAGGGGGTCTGTGCCCCAATATCTGCCATAAAAGGACCAAGCCATAACAAATGGAAAGCGATACGACTCAACTCCAACATAATAGCTCTGATATAGCTAGCTCTTTTAGGTACTTGAATATTGCCTAGCTGTTCGGGCCCATTTACGGTTATTGCTTCTGTGAACATAGTAGCTAAATAATCCCATCGTGTTACATAAGGCAAATATCTTCACCATCGAAGCCCATTGTCAATAGCATCCCCAGAAACATTAAGGTAAAAGGTCACGCTGGCACTCTTTGTAAATAACCCAATACTGCTTCGACCCTACTCTTCCGAAAGATCCGAACGTCCTATACTTGTCCAACGGCCCTCTGGATTCTGTTCTAGACTTACCAATCTTGGCTAGCCTCTTTTCTAGGTGCTAAGCCCTTTTCTTTCGGAACCTTTGTTTGAATGCTTAAGCCTAGAAAGATATTGCTGGTTGATTTATCCACTCATCCTAACCCCATCGTAGGACGGAAAGGCCAGCCCTAGTCCACTACTGAATGATTATGATACGCCATCTTGATAGATTGTTCTATACCTTGACTGGCATTACACACCAACAGAGATCGGGAAAGACGTTCCACAGCTGCTTGTGAGCTATACTTGCCTGTCTGATCAAGAATCAATGAGAGTAACTGATAAGTAGGCGGCTCAGAAAAGGAATTTCCCAAGCTTTTTTGGTACTCCAACTGATGGTTCTCCCACCTCTTTCTTTGAAGCAGAAAGGCAAAGAGCTGTTCGCGGTTCGGTTCCTCTTGTTAAAACTCAAAGATTCTAAAAGAAATTCAAAGGCGAAAGATTCCTTCAAATAGCTCATCACGAGAAATAGTCCTTTGGTACTAGATTCGCACGCCTGGCACAAGAGAAAGAGAAGGAAGGGCAAGAGACAAGAGAATAGACACTAGCATCTTGACTACTTGAAATACAGACTCTCTCTATCTAAGAGTAAGAGAAAGGGGAGGCAACAAAGATTTGCTGCTTTCTTATTCTTAGTTAGAAAAAGGAGTTACTACGCTAGTGGAGCGAGGTGAGGTGCTTTGAAACCAGTTTACACGATTCCTATATTGAGCTCTCTTTGCCTTCATTCTTATGAGTGGATAAATCGATAGTTGAGAAATTCTGCCAGCTAGAAGAGGAATAGAATATAGGTGAGCAAGGAGCTTTCTTTCCTCTCACTAAGAACCCCTAGAGCAGGGGATACTCAAATTTCTCTCACTGACACCATTTACGAGAAGGTGAGGTCGTCTTTCTTTCTAGCCGCTCAACTGATCGAGTGCAATGCTTGGTTCCGATTCTACCTTTGTAGAATGCCTGGTAGAAGGTCCAGTACAGTAGGTAGCAGGCGTGTTCGTTTTGGCTCCCGAGCGAGAATGAGAAATAGGCGATGAACCATCGTTGCTGCTACGTACGTTTTCCTTGACTTGACAGATTCATCAAATTGAATCCACACTCAAAGGAGGACCACAAGCTCGGGGCTCGACGAAAGATAAAGTATTAGCATTAAGACTTGGGGTTACCAGTGAAAGAAACAGCCCGACATTCATTTCTTCATTTATATGAATAGCTAAGTCTACTAAAAGAGGGATCAGTCTCATCGTGGTGATAAGAGGACACCTCTAATGTGACACGTTCCCTCCCAGTTATATAATCAAGGGGATCAGTCGGCTAGAGAGCAGGGCTATTCTTCTTCCGGGGAGACAAAGTCGTCTCTTCTACTGACCGAACCCTCAGTTCGGATGTCTTCGTCAACATGTTACGAAGCTCCAGGCTTCGGTAGGTCACCATTACTTGACTTAGAAAGGCAAACATCTGGGCAAGGGAAAGCGCAGTGCGCCTGGTGCAAATGACTTTCTTTTTTCATGATATACCAATCAGAATGGAAGGTCCTCCCTACGTACATGATTGATAGAATCACTAATATGGGAGGGCGGTCAACTTGATGCGGTGGAGGCATGAGTGCAGTTCGATCTTGTGGTGTATTCATTTGTAGTGATTAGGGCCTCCTTCTCGTTGATCTCAGTTCGCCTCCGCTCTATTGAAAAGTAGGAATTCCTACGGCGGTTTTGTCAACGAACGCGTCTTAGGCCGGATTGACTAAGCTAACCAACCCTTAAGGTTAAGGATAAGGAGGCTCTTCCATAATTGGGTGCTCTGCTTTAGTGTGATTGACAAAGACTAGGCTAGTTTGGTAATACCCAAAACAAATGATGAAAATAGATCAGAGTCGATAGTTGGCAGTTGGCAAGGAACTGGATCCCCCCAAAATAAAAAAGGGGGGGCTGCGGTCGAACTCTAATTCTGGAAAGGAAAGAAGTCGGGGCCCTTTCACTTCGAGTTCCTTCCTTTTTAGCCAAATCTGATGATACGCTTTGGTGATCTTACCTACCAAATAAAAGGCCTGCTGGGTGATCGAAATCGCTCAGGTCAGTGAGGAATAATTCACTCACCTACTTCCTTATCTATTTAATAGTCTCTTCCATCTACTGAATTCAAAAGGCGACCCGCCGCGCTGGGCTATAAGATAGAGCTATTGTACTACTTGACTGGTAAGCCATACGAACGGACAAAGGAATGAATTCAAAATGGAAAATATAGCAATCGTTGTGATTAGACTACTCATATACTTTTACGTCATATGTTTGCTCCTGGCGATTTTGAGTGGCTCAGGAGAAGTCAGAATCTCCTGGGGGTCTTTTTATTTCTCGTTTCGATCGAGCTACAAGTTGCAGGACTCATTTTTGAAGCTTCCATCTCTGATTAGATATGTCTTCTGGTTATTCCCAATTATCTATATATTTCTCTTATTATTTCTAATTCTCTTATGCATTTCTTCGCTTTAATGATGGCTTGATCTCATTCGTATTCTGATCGATTTCACTAAGTGGGGGCTAGCCCAGCGTTGATAGATAGTCCAGGCTGATAGATGCTCTACAAATGAACTACGGTGACCTGATTCTCTCATACAAAGCCACTATCTTATTTTCACTTGAGAGATACGTAGGCTGCCCATGAAAGTCTGTGTGGGTCCGATCTAAGAATTGGATGACTTCCTTTGGTGGAGTGAAAGGACTCTCTTACGTCTTCTACTGTCTTTCTGCTTGGGCATTTCTCAGTGTCCTTGTAAGGCAGCTTCTAACTAATCTTTCTCAACAGGAGGCTAATCTCAGGAAAGAAAATAGCGGATATATATTAGATAGGTAAGAATAGAAAGATTAAGGATGTGGGCCATAGAAAAACAAGATCGGATGGTGTCAAGTCTTGGACTTTCCTAATTCATTCTTTTGCCTAGGTAGAGAAGTTCCAGGGAAAAATGGCACTACATTAAAGGGAAATACAGTCTAAAAAGATATCTTCAATTCCATAAATGAACTTTGAGTATGCAATAATGGAATGCTTCCTAAATGACTTCTTTCTGCGAATGAATGCTTTCCATTCTCCATTTGAATGAGAAGGGGGGATAAGTTTTTTGAAGTTTTCACTCTTTCAAATTTGTTTTGTGTGTATACTATCCTTGGAAGTCAATATTAAACCAAACCACGGGACCCTTTTGATCCTCAAACCCTGGTGAAATCTACTGTCAAAAAGACATAAAAAGCTTGGACAGAACGAGAAGTGAGCGAGATGATAAGCTTTTTATGTGGGCGTATGTAAAAAGTGGGTCTTTTGTGCTTTTCTTTTCAAAAAGGACATACGCCTTTGAAAGGGAAGATCGTCCTGCACTTTCCAGGTAAGCGGTAACTGGGATTGCTCAGGTTCAGGATCCCGTGATTGAGAGGTAGAGGTACGCTCGGACCTCGGATAACCTTCGCTATCTTTCTTTCTTCCTGGCCGGAGATGTCGAGTCGTTGGTCCGTCGTCTTTAGTTTTGCATCTTTGTTGACGAAATCAGTACCACGTCCTGTGCGCATAGCAAGAGAACAAGATGGAAGCGCACCTTCAGGGGAAGGGTCTGGCAGGTGGGAAAATCACGAACTAAATCTAAACGGAGATGGAGGTGAACGAAGCGAAGCTTTTCACAACAATTTCTTCTTTAAGCAAACCGATATAGGAAAGGAATTGCTATCGATTCGATTCGTTGTTCTCTTACGATGCTTCATGGAACTTGTGGTGGCAGAGCGTGGTAAACAGACAGTTACTGAGCAACCCGAGCATCTCACCTGGACGCTACGTACGAGTTTATTGATTCAGGATCTCTTGAGCAAAATTCTTGGGACAACTCTTCCAACTATGACTTTCACTTTTTCTTTGTTTTCCCACTAGTGCAGATGGATTTTTCTACGCCGAACTAGATCGATATGAAAGAAAAAGGGCCTTCTATATTTTCCCGGTATATCGGATGCAACTTTATTCACATGGTTCAGCAACTTCTTTAGAAGAGTCCTCCGTCCGGTCTAGCAGGCTAACTCATTGATACACTCAGACTTAGTCTTGAGGAGTCTGGAGTTCAAGGGAATGCAACTGCTAAATTAGAATCAAGAAGCGAGCTGAGAACAGTGAGCAAGTGATGGTGTAGTACTTCGCTAGGAAAAGATGGAGTCCGAACAAAGGTTGTGCAAAATAGAGTTAGCCAGATAGGTATAGTATTACATTTTCTCATTAAGAGAAGAAATGCCCTTCTTTTCACTTTTCAATAGGATATGTCTGTCTCCAAACTTCTTTCGATCCATTCCCTCTTGTGTATCAATTTACCTTTTACCTTAGATTATGTTAGTGTTCAGTCTTTCGTCTTCTTTGACTGATAGACTGAAAAGAGAGATCTAAAAGGAATCTCTGGTATAGAGATTTATATACCGGAGAAGAGACCGAAAAAGGTTCAACTAGCGCTTAGAGTTTGATGCGAGGATCAACTCCGTACCCTTCCTTCAGATAGTTAACGCTTTGCACGAGCTGAGACAGTGTAGATAGATCCTGATAAGCAAAGATCACATTCCTACTGCTATAACTAAGACTAGGGATTACCTCAAAGAGGCGGATAAAGCGCATCTGAGCGTCCCACTCTTCCTCTTCCGAGTTCCTCACGTCGGCTGAAAGCCTGGAATCATATCACACATGCACAACCTGGCACCTCTTGATCACGAATGCCCTCTTTCGGCTTTCAAGGTAAAGGTAAAGGTCGAAAGTGCTTTGATGGAATTACCGGTCTTGATCTCTGTCTGCTTCTTATACTATTAGTAGATTATATAACTTTCTCGAAGCAAGAAAGGGAATCCGCAGAAGGGCTTACGACGACTAGGCTATTAGATAGGGCATTACCGGGTAACTCTCAATTGAATAAGAAAAGGGGGAGCTCCGATCTTTCTCTGCCTCTTTGGGCATTCAAACAAGAGTTTCAGAGGGCTAAGGTAAAAAAAAGCCCTATACAGAGGATCGTTTCTAAGGAGCTAATCTTGCTACATAGTTGCTATTGCAGCTGCGAACCACCCAACCTTTTATTGAATAGACTTAATAGAATACCTCACCAATCCGCAACTCTCCCACCGTGGGGTTAAGCGATCGGCAGTTCCGCTTATCCTTATGCCGTTCTTCCCCACTGATGTCTAAGCTCTCAAGGGCTTGGATTAGTCAACAGGAATTCAATCGTTGATAGCTGGTAGCTCGAGCGAGGAGCGGAACCTAGCCCTATAGCTATATAATATTCTATTTCCTTTGCTTTGAATAGTTAGAATCAAACAAACTAATTGCTCATTCATTCAGAGCTCTTGTCGGTTTCTCCGGCCTAGTTAAATAGTTGAACCCGGCTCCTCTTTGCTCCTAGTAGACATATCGTTCGTGCCACATTTTGCATATTGAAAGGAAGCGTAGAGAAGCGTGACCAATGTGCATTCTACTGCTCTGAAATGAAACTGGTATGATGAAAAATAGACACCGCTTCGGATCCTGCTCCGTCCTTTTGGTAGTCGATGAAGCTACTGCTAAGGCTATGAATAGGTCAGTATATCATTCTCTTAGGACATGACTCATGGACAGAGCAAAGACAACCTATCTTGCTGCTACGAGTGCCTACTCAATAGCCGATTATTTTCTGGTAAGAAATCATGATATTAAGCCTTATGAGATTGGATGCTCACTACTCGACTGCATCTCTCGAGATGCTAAGAATAGCGTAAATAAAGACTCTCTTGGTCCTTTCGAAGCTTAATTCCTGTTTTTTTCGTTCTTGCTTTCTTTCTGTCCGCTAGTCAGGAATGGAATCGGACGCTACGAATACGAATTATTGAATGGGGGAAATTTTCAATATTAGACAAATAGGGCACTAGAACGATATTCTTCCTCCTTCCCCGCTTAGGCCTTAGGGGCTTAGGACATTAGCAGTAAGACTTCAGCAAGGTACCAAAAAAATGAGGAGCAGTGGAAATCACAGTAGTTGTAGCAAAATCATTGGCACACTAGGCCCCTTCTCTAAGAGAAAATAGGGTAGGCAGGCGAACATCTGAGATGGCATCAAGCCGAGCACAAACAAGACAAGGATTTACCTATAGGAGAATCCTGTCTAGAATCATCGACAACTCGAAATTCAACTCATCTCGGAGCATGGAAAGAAGGATCGATAGAAAGAGTACTGGTCTTGCAGAGCCTATGGTATCTATGCCTGTTGAAGTCAGCTATTCATTTCCAGGTAGAAAGAGCTTTGCCCTTATCCTGTTCAAAGGCACAGATTCACAGAGCCTCTATCAGATGACGATTGAATGGCTTCCACCACGACACGAAGAACTACTCCTTATTTACGAATAAAAAGTACTCTTTTTGTTGAACCAACGACTAAAGACTTTTTCAATAGAAAGAGTCAAGGGGCAAATAAAAAAGCTTGTGGGGCGAGGCCACCCGCCCTCGAATGGGAGGGGGCTTAGCTCTGGATCCTCTCTACTTGCAGAATGAATGGATCAGAAGGGGAGTTACACGTTCTCTCTATTTCCGGGCCGGGCGGGAGGTGAAGGCCATAAGAGAAGATTGCCCTCCCGGTAAGGAAGAGGGGAAAAAATGTTGTCATCTATCTCGACCAGTTTCCCGAGGCGTTGGAAATCCAGACCGGCTCAGAGATTTATGTTACCCTTCGTTTCGCCAACAAAGAAGCCATCCTTGACAATTTACCATTCATTCCCTTTCTATAACATACCCAGGCGCCCACCTTTCCAATCACTAAGAAAAAATCCAATCAAAGCCCTATCTAAGTAAATCTTTGTCTATTATTTTTCCGACCCCAGGGAAGTTTACTCGACCCATTCCCTAGTCTCCCGTACTGCTAAAGGTTGTGTGCGACTCCATATGAGGACCTCCTTCTCTTCTACCTACTCTCCGTTCAAACGGTTCTCAAAGCAGAGGAGGAAGGGTGGGCAGCAGGTACCACGAGCCCTCTGTCCCACACATCTATTCAGAAGCAAGTGTAGTTCACCGGTTCCACCGAATGCTCCTATCTCTCGGCAAAGATCGTGTGAGTGTGTAGTTATGCTTCGAATGCTTCGCCATAGAATAGATCGACCCAGTTCCCGTTCTTTTCCAGTGCACTAGCTTTATATCTCCAACACACAAGGAAGTATGCGGTGGGAAGGAAGCTGCCCTAGCCTCTGTCCGGCCGATCATTCCGCTGGCATCTCGCATTCACGACCCCGTTTGACTGCCGCTCGGGGATGTAGTTGTAGATAGGTTAGTCTTAGTAGGTCGTTGGCTACACCTGTTATCTCTTTCTATGACATGCTGTTGTCATCGCCATATTCCATATGTCACTTAGTCATCTCTTCCTCGTTGCGGGTCAGCACCACCGAAAGAAACAGAGGACTTCATTCAGTGACCTCGCGATCGCCCTCTGAACAATCAGAATAAGGTAAAGCTTGAAGATAAGTTTTTTACTCTATTAATTTCTCAGTCCCCCTAGTCGGGTGGGCGTCGGTTGGTCTTTCGACCAGATCCTCCTAAAAACCGTACGTGCGGGTCTCCCCGCATGCGGTTCACGCCATTTGAGGTTGCCCAGCCCGGCATTCATTCGCAAATCCTGTAGTGAAATTGAGATTGCTCAACCTCACGTGTAGGCAGCGTTGTCTGTTGTACCTATCTATTCATTGAATTTGCTTTATTGCATTTTCTATTTATATTTATATAGGCTCGCTCCCTCTTTTTCCAAGAATTCATGCATTTCCCTTTACTCCATAGGGCCATCTAAAATAGGGAAAAGCCTTCCATTTCCGTCAAATGACCCAGCCCAAAGTCGTACAATTAGGACCTCGATATGGTTTTATTCTTTTTATCGTATCGGAGGTTATGTTCTTTTTTGCTTTTTTTCGGGCTTCTTCTCATTCTTCTTTGGCACCTACGGTAGAGATCGGAGGTATTTGGCCCCCAAAAGGGATTTGGGTTTCCGAATTCCACTTCAGGAAGAATAAAGAATCAAGGGAGTAGCTGATCTCGTACAAAGACTCTTCTTTCACCACGCTATGCGAACCTTTCTTTCCTTTTACGCCGAAGCCTGAACTGGACATAGACTGGGATTTGGCCGCAGACGAGCATAGGTAGGCTCTGGTTTTCTTTACCTTTGCCGACTTGAGGAATGGAAAGCAATCCATCAGGTTCCTTTGGTTGATCAGTCACCTACCTACAACACATATTCTGACTGCTCCGGAGTCGCAACCATATATCGTTTGGTAGAAGGATCCACCATCAGGGTCCTTTGCTGAGGTAATACGTGGGACTCATTCCCGCAATGCAGTGGCAGATTGGAAACCTATCTCTCCGGTGAAGAAGGAAAATTAAGACTCTGTTGCATCGGTGATGAGCTTGATCATCAGAGCATCAATGCTTGCGAGGCTGGTCAACTCATTCTTTTTTGAGGATTTGGTCCTTCTTTCTTAGGCTTTGGGAAGGTGGTTATGTCGGTACATTTCTCACTTATTTCATCTTTAAGAGAGATTCGATCTTGAAGCGCTACACGTCCTGACCTCCTTTAATTTAAGGGAATTGAGTTAGAAGAAATCGACTTGAAGTGCCCTTCTCAAAGCTCTTTGTCCTAAGGTTCGAAGAGCTGAGTTGCAAGATTAAGGGTCCCGGTTCGAAACTGAAGTTCAGGCTTTCAAAGCTTTAAGAGCTAGGCTGGCTGATGAGGCCTGCTATGACAAGGGATAGATGGGCACTATCTCTAAGAAGGTACTCCTATGGCGATATACATGCCCTCTGGATACGACCCAAGAATCAACCATTATCTATCTTCCTAGTACCTTTTTCTGAGCACGGGTGACTCTCTTAGTTATAGTACTTGTTCAGTTAAGATGTATAGAGTCTTAAGGGTACGGTCATTACGCAGCAATATATCTTCTCCACTGGGCGCGTATGGTAAGATGAGATACATCCTCTGGGCCTAAGTCGCTCCAAAAAGAGTATCTTCGATCTGGATTCAGAGGCTTCATCTAAGTAGAGTGAAAGATGGGCAGTCCCAGCGAGGGCAAGATGAAAGAGATGGTGGCATCGTATATAAGATGAAAGTGTAACCGCTTCAACAAATGAGCTTAGCTAGCTCAATCCCATTGCATCACCAGATGCCATGTACAGAGATAGACTTTGCCTCTTCTCTGCGGGTCTTTCCTCTGCTGGCAGCAGTTGAAAGAGCTGCTCGAAAGCTTGACGAACAAGCGAAAAAACCTATCTATTCTTATTAGTAAAGGGCTTTTCCCTTACTAGTTATACTAGTTAAATGGTAAGGTAGGGCGCTATTCGATGAAGAAAACATACTTTAGGAAAGTGGTTCAGGTAGCTCAGCTGGTTAGAGCAAAGGACTGAAAATCTTTGTGTCAGTGGTTTGAATCCACTTCTAAGCGGGCGAAGGGTCCAAACGTAGCCGCGAGAGCAAGCCGGATTTTGAAATTCAAGTGAAAGAGTAAGCCAAAAAATGTGAGCGCTCCTGCACTATACGGCTGCGTCCCCCTATCTTGTCATGCTGGAGGCAGATTTTATAAAAAAAAGCAGTTGATTATTCGGATTGGTTCTCGCATCTCTGTGCCCAAAAGGATGGGCGAGTTCGATTAGAGTCAGCAGATGTTGTCAGGTTGTCTCTTGCCTGCCCATGGATTCAGCAGCAGTTTAAAAGGTTGCCCTATTCGGGAATCTCCGGATCTATGCTTATTTTCAACTCCCCGAAGCATTTCGTCGATTACTACGCCCTTTCTCGTATCTGGGTGCCTAGGTATCCACCGTAAGCCTTTCCTTGTTTGAACCTCGCCCTTATTGCCCTTATCAAAATCTTAGAAATTCAAAACTAAATATGGCTATGCCATCCTAAGGTGCTGCTAAATGGATGGATCTTATCAACGTCCATTGAGAAATCATAGATCGAACCGCCGAATCGGAAAAATTAGGTGCTATCATATAGCTTTGTATCGGCTAAGTTCATGAGTTGGAGATAAGCGGACTCGAACCGCTGACATCCACCGCAGGGTAAACCACCGCCTCCGATCCGAATAAAATAAAGAAAAGGAAGTTTCATTATGGTGGTATACCATCCGCCTGTTCTTCCACTTCCAGTTCCAATCAAAGCATATAGATCCATAAAAACATTTGTATGTATACCCACTTCAGTCGTGCTCGTCCTTTCTCAAAAGTATCTATTTTCTGGAAACATGTTCAACCAGAAATTATTATGTTCGCGATTCTTCATCCACCGATGCAGAAAATGCTCAAGTTTTCCATTCTCATATGAGGTCGGAAAGTGGATTGGCGAGCAGGATCCGAAGCGGTGGCTGCTACAAGAATGGAATATTCTAAAGCATTGGCTTCTGAAAGAATTTGAACTAATTGTGCCACAGTTGAGCGTTTCTGTCCAATCGCTACATAGACACAATACAATGTCTCACTCTCAGAGGTGGCCTTTGAGTTCAATTGCTTTTGGTTTAATATGGTATCGATAGCAATAGCTATTTTTCCAGTTTGTCGGTCCCCGATTATAAGTTCTCATTGACCACGACCTATAGGAACCAGGCTATCTACCGCTTTTAACCCTGTTTGCATAGGCTCGTGCATAGATTTATGTACGCCCCAAAACAGAGGAAATGCAGACCAAGTCCCGAGAGGAACGCTCAAAAACCACTTCTTGCCTATTATTCCTAAGTGAGTTTTATATATATTGCAGCTACCATCAATACCGATAATCGGTATGAAAACCATTTCAAAAGGAGTAATTGAAAGGGTGGCGCTCCTATGGACGTTGACTCCAATGCTCGTCTTCAGAACTGGAAGTACGCATGTTAAAAGAAGAAAACCCACTGGTAAATCATCAAGATCAAGAAAGATAGGAAAGAGAGTCCATGGTTAACCCTTGGAATAAAGCTATAATAGAAGAACAAGAGGCACAAGCTCTACAGGACAATCAGACTATAGAGAGCGCTACGAGTCAAAGAGGGAGCAGGGAGACAGATCCATTGACCGGGAATGCTGCTACTACTTTTGAAAGCGTGAATCTCCTGTCAATGTCAGTCCTTCCTTACGGGAAATAGAGAACAAGGCTTGAACAACAAAGCATGGAAAGCAGAAGATTAGTTGAATCGAATGGAATAATAAGAAATAACCGATTTGGAAATAGAATAAGGACTCTACCTGGATCTCATAATGGGGATTGATACCCCTGAGTTACTGCAGGATCACTCACTCGATGTCCTTATCTCGTTTCATTGCCTGTTGGTTAGCTGCATATGTTCTTTGAACATGGATGGGATACTCTTAATCCCGCCGGTGAGTTAAGACAGGGTACTCTATCTTTTCTTACAGGGAAACGTAGCGAACTTAGGGAAGTGAGCGAGTGGTAGAGAAATTAAGAATAGCTACATCGGCGTACTCTTACTTTTGAGTGAATGCAGGATAGATTGATCCCTTTCCTTCAGCGAATTGGGATGTCGATACTAATTGCCTATGCTGTTGTAAGCCTAGCCTTCAGATGGCGATTAGCCGGTTTGGCACCTTCCTTTGAGCGATTGGATATAAATAAATCACAAGAGATATCTTCAAGGGATGCCTCCTTTAACAGGATGAAAAGTAGCTATTATGCTGACGATTTTAGCCGCATCCTAAATAGAGGACTGAAGGTCAAAGATTGGAATTCCTTCTAGTAGCAGTTTTAGAAAGGACTTTTTTTTATAATGCGTATCTGAGCCAATGCTCATTGAAGAACGCCACTTTAAACCTCCTCCACTTCTCTTAAGAGATTTCTTGAGAACTTATCCCCTATTCCTTATTATCTGAAGTTCTGGGATACCCGGACCACCCGTACATGTATAGAGCTAAGGCAGATTTAAATACTCTACGTCTTAGCGATTATGGAACTCGAAGTCCAAATATGAACATGGTCGGAGTCGACAAAACCACCACCATAAAGGATAAAGGTATACATCTAACCACGAAGAAAGGATATGGCGAAAATACCTTGAAGATAGAAATGGTGACTTGAAGTATTTACCTGAAAGTAAGAGAGGGAATCTCGGGTGAGATGCCCGATCGATATCCTTTCTATTGTTTCTAGTATCTACTGTTGCTAAAGCGGATATAGCAAGATCTGTCTTTGTTGCTAATCTCTTGCCTTCTTCACCTAGAGCTTAGGTTGGAAGATCTAAGTAGCTCTCTGTTAGCTCTTTGGCTTGAGATTGATTGTAGCGATCAAGCTTAAGCCCTTAGCGCATGAAGGAGTCAAACTCTTTCCAATCATAAAGCATAGGGACTTCACCAAAGAGGATGAGATCAGGCTGGAAAGATTGGTGCAACATTTCTACTACTTCTTTGCCTCCCTCAACGCCAACCGCTTGAATGCAGATTGCCTAGTTCATGCTAATAAACTAAGTCGCTCACTCAGAGTCAGGAGCAAAGGCCACTGCTCCAACAAGACCAGCAGAAGCAGCAGGCAGGCCCTTTAACCACTACAGCTATCAAAGTAGACTCTTCTAGTTGACTTCTCAACCGATCCTTGCAAATAAAAGAAAGGTGCCCTCCCTTTCGGGTATTATATCTACATTCGTTCATACACAGGTTGTTGCCCTAATGTAACTTCCTTTTCCTTCGCTAGCCTTGGGGCTTAGTTACTTAATTAAGAGTTATCCCCCCTAGCCTAGGACCCTACTTCCTAATAGCTAGGCGAAGATGCTCCTGATAGTGCGCATTCGTATTAGTACAAAAATAGATCTATGCCCGTCTGCAAATCAGATGAGTCAAGGCAAAAGAAAGGATTTCCATCAACTGAAAGGGACTACGAAAGGTCTGTCTTTTTTCTCTGTTGCTGAGCGCCGAGGAGCTAACGATGGCTGCTAAGGATGCTAATGCACGGTACGAGAAGGCATGGGTCAAGTGAAGCTCAGTCCAAGGAAGAAGATACCTGCCGATTAGCCCTTGTAGTAGTGCAAAGAGATCCGCTTCTTAGGACTTCTAATAAAGTCTTCTTTTATAGCCGCGTGAACGGTCCGTTAAAGGGTGTATCTTTCGGCCTGTCTTTTCTTTTGACCTACGATTTCCCGAGATTGTACTATCTTATATAGAATAATGGCGAGTTTCGACTCCCTCATTAGTGATTCCTTTTGATTTGCGGGGACTGAATTGGGTATACCACGCCTGCCGATCCGAACAAACAGCGGAGAAGCAGTTCCGAGGCAACTCGTATCTTCGGGATCTGACTTCCCACCTACTGTCGAAGTACTGCTTTTTTAGAGCAAGAGAAATGGTTTCAATGGCAGGTTCCCATGAAGAATCAGAGCTCAAGTCAGTCCTAGAAATCGAACCATTTGCCAAAACCCCGTCTTTTTTTACGCAAACCTTCTCTGAAAGGTCAATAGAATATCTTCGAGAAGCTTTTTTACTGCTGGCCTTAGCCTTGCGCTTGTTTGTGTCCACCACTTATTAATAAATAATAAAAAAATCGAATATATGATCGCACATGAGAATTGGATCGGTAGTTCGCGCTTGGTGGTCGATAGGCATGCCATTTGAACGCTTTTTCATAAACAGCGACGGACACGATAGCTTGAAACACAGGGTTGTGTTCAATGAGCTCCAGTTCTGGTTCGTTCTCCATCTTAAACTTTTTTTCTTTTTGCAATTATGAACGTTCAAGGTCTATCTTCCCTCCGTCCCATGTAGCTAAGCGACCTAGTCCCGTGTATCTCCCCGATTCCCATGTTTTATGTGCTCCTTGGGGTGGACTTAGAAGCTAACATAGTGGACATAACGGACTTTCATCCCGAGAGTGAACGTACTTGACCTCTTTTTCACGCTCGAAGCCCATCGATAGGACCGACCGGGATAGAGTCTATTGGTAACACACGCACATGCCCACTCCTTTCTCTAACGGTTTTGACCGTCTATGGCATGAGTGAGAGAGATGGAAGTAGACTTGAAAGCCCTTGCCAATGAATGTCTCTTGTGCCCGGTTGTCATGTAGTTTGGCTTCGATCTGGAGTTTGATCTGCTTCGTCGGAGAATCGGGATTGTTGGAGGGTGAGTCTGGTGA
>CM043004.1:14203928-14227355 GCA_023678885.1 Pogostemon cablin
AGGATTCGAACCTCTGATCGACCTAGACACATAAAAAGTTCTCAGCGTCGGAAGTCAAACTATTCTGAGGCACTAAGTGACTTACGGATACGGAATTTCAAAAGAGTCGTCCAAGAGCACTTCGTTAGATTTGCGTGTGTTAAGCATATAGCCCAACTAGCATGATTGAGCCCTGCAGTGGTAGAACCTAGTGAACCAGACATATTCTTTCCCAACCTTCTTTTCACTTTTGTTCTCTTAATTAAAGAATTTATAATTTAGAGAGAGAACAGAGCTATACATAAAATAGATTCCCCAGGCGTTCACTAGATGCATTTCGCTTATAGTCTCTAGGAAGGGCTTTTCTAAATATTTCTTCTATTCTATAGGTAGGCTTTATCATATTCATTTCAGTGTTTTTGGTCTACCATTATTTTTGGAAAGCAGGGGAGATCGGTTCAATTTACATAAAAGTGAAGGCGCATTCGTGCTTGCTGTGAAAGTGATCTTCGTAATCAAGAGATGGGGCGTTCTCTCTCCCTACTTAACTAAGAAGCAATGGGGACAAAGGCCTCGAATCCTGTCTTTGACGGTGATCATAGAGCTGGGAAACTGATCGAACGTTTTCTATCTCAATGTCAGTGTGAAAGTACTAATATCTTTCAGAGGTCGAAATAGCATAACAGAAAGAGCTGCTCAATTTGTTCGTTTTTGAACATGAAGCATTACTATCTTGCTTGCGCCCAGGTTTCACAAATGTTTAGTCTTGGCCACAGATATTTTCCACATACACACCAAACTTGGAATCGTGCCCTATCTATTTCTCTATTAAGGAATCTAACGAAAGGGGGTCATTTTCATCTCTAACTCGAATGTTCGAGCTAATGTAACGGCTGTTTCCGGTAGTTGGAGTTGCCTTGATGTCATCAAGGTGCCTAGTTCTCTTATACTGGACTTTTATCGGGGTCAAGTTGTTACCGTACGAGTGCCGCGCTAAAGAAGTTGGGGAAAGGAAATATGAATGAGACCAAGCATGCTTTCTTCAATCTAATAGATTCTCTTATAAAGTCTCGCCCTAAGCAACATCATTGGCAAGTCTGGATTTCTCTTTCCATTTCTTTCTTTTTCTGGAAGAGTGATTTCGTAAATGCGAGGTACCGGGGGGCAAAGATAACTGCAGGCCGAGGGGTATACCGCAGTTGAAGACTCCGTTCTGCGTCTTCTTCGAGAATTGATGCATGACCGTCTCACCCCAGAACCTACCCCTTCCCAGTGGGACCGCGTAATATAACTATTATGTGACAAAAAATTGGATAGTTGGAGACTACTACTCTGGATCCAAAATAGAATCCCGAAGGGAAATTCGACTTCGCAAGGCCGGTTGTGGTGGGCACCGAGAGGCTTTTCTCTACTATCCAATATCGTTATTTCTTTCGCTTGGGAATCAAGGTCCCATATCTAAACCTTTCTTTAGTTAGTTATCAAAAAGACAACTCAGCATAGTTGGCATTTCCTATTCACCTGCTAATTGTATAGGTAGGAAGTTCAAACTTTCCTTGATCCCTTAAAATAAAAGAAAAGGACGATCTCAACCGCGTAATGGTAAAGGGCTTATTCCTGAATAATGGGAATCTATAAAGTGACTGGATGCAATCCCCCTATTGCACTAAGTCTTTTGATCTGTATGTGGTGGTACGTGGACGGATAGTAATAGAACGGAAGAGCGCTGGCTTCAGTCCTCGCCCGGTGGAATGGATTGAATGCTCGAGTCGCTTGCCGGTGTACTGCCCTTTTGGTTCTTTAGGCTGCCGGGGGGAAGGGGTTCTTTTGTTCTTTCTTAACGGGAGGCAGGGACGTACACAGAAAGAATGCGAGCTTGCCCACTCTCTTTACTTTATTAGTAGAATGAATAACTGAATATCAAAGAAACCATGATGAATCAACCTAAGATCATCTTGAATACAAGAACTAACATCTAAGCAATGAGAAGTCAATCGAAGATAGAGAGAAGTACAAGAGGAGCTGCTAACGAACGATTGGGATTGGCGGGATCCGTACCTGTACAAGGATAGGCCAAAGGAAGGAAGACGCGGAAAATAGAATAGATCAATACGATAATCAAAAGTGTGATAAAAAAGTCTGGTGATGCTTTACTCTAACTAAGTTAGCCTTCTTCAAAGAATAGAAATGTATCCCATATGCATTCAAAAGCAGCTCAAAGATTGAACTTATTCTCATAAGAGAAGATCAGATCATTGAATCGACGATTCTACCCCGAAGCCCTAACTCTCCTCTGCCTATAGCCTTGAGGTCGTATGCAGCTTCTAAAGCTGGGCTTCTCTCATTCTTAGACTTCTTTGCTTACGCCCCCCTGTACTAGTTGCTTTAGCGGAGCCTTCTTGATTGAATAGTTGAGTACTAGTTACAGGGCTGGAAGGCACCTTCTTTAGCCGTATATGCTGTTTCCAAGCTTTCGCTTATTGGCGAAGAGGAAAATTTGGGATGTTTTGCCTGGCTATGCCTCTGGCCGAGAGAGGTCATTAGAGAAGATATGGACTAGAGGAGCGGCGCTCACTGCTGATTAAAAGTCCTTTTCAAGTGCTCATAAAAGATATAGATTATCATATATTAAGGAAAGCAGCACCAAAGCTTACGCTGTGGCAGCTTGATGGCCTTTTCCTCGGAGAGGTACAGGCATATACATATAGATCTCTCATCCTGAATCATAGATTGAAGGGAAAGCCCGATGCATCAATGAAGCTGCTCCGACGCTCGTCGTTAGACACAAGAAAGCTCCACTCCTATGTCCGAAAGAGCTAGAGGAAGCCCCATCTATAGATGATTACCGCCTTCCCTTTTACCTGTCCTTGAGCATGCGAGCCATACATATTTTGAAAAGTGCCCCATAGTCGGGCTAGAATATAGAGACATTGCATAGATCTGCCACTGAGTGCTAGTAGGCTCTGCCACATAGCAGCATGGTGCCGTACGCTCAAACTACGTGAATCTGACCTTCTTCTTGAAGGCATTTCGGAGGCCATGAGCACCAGCTTCATTCACAAGAGAATGGGCTTCTTCCAGTCATAATGATCCCGTACGCTAAGAACACAGCGGATTAGAGGGGACAAGAGGTTCCACTCATCAAAGTGTAAGATGCAGGGCTTCTACCTAGCCTATAATAAGTCCTTCTTTGCCACTTTCAAATCAATAATAACGATGTCAGAGATATTCCAAGAGGAGGACTTGGGTTTCGGTAAACTCGTCTTTAGACCTAATGCTAGCTTTCTGTCGAGTCTGTCCAGGGAAATGGTCGGCCATGGACCGGCTATACGAATTGGATCTAGCAAAAAGAAAACAGAAAACCCAATCAAAACTAGAAGGTCTTTGGGAAGAGTTTATTAATACAACTGGTAATCTAGAATTACCGCCCCAACTAGATTTCGAACACATAGTAGAAAATTTAGTTAGTTTCGAGGATTTGACTCTACTTAGGGGAAGGGAAGCTATGAAGTTCCAGGAAAAAAGGACACTACATTAAAGGGAAATACAGTCCAAAAAGATTTCTTCAATTCCATAGGAACTCATTTAACACTTTTTCTAAAGCCAGACCTACTTTCGGCTTTACCTTAAACCTTCGCGCAGAAGTACATCTCAAGTCGGCCTTGTCGAGGTTTTTCAATTCCTCAATTTTTTATTTGAATTTGGGTTAAAAGCATTTTATCTCAAGAAGCCAAAAAAAGGGGCAAAAACGAGGGAGCAAAAAAAGGGGCTTTGCTCCCCTTTACAATATGAAGAAAGAAATAAAGATCGAAGTTTAGACCGCTCACAGGAGTTCTAACTATAGAAAGGATCATGAAAGAGGCAATCAGAATGGTACTCGAATCCATTTACGATCCTGAGTTTCCAGACACATCGCACTTTCGCTCGGGTCGAGGCTGCCACTCGGTCCTAAGACGGATCAAAGAAGAGTGGGGAACCTCTCGGTGGTTTTTGGAATTCGACATCAGGAAGTCTTTTCACACCATCGACCGACATCGACTCATCTCAATCTTTAAGGAAGAGATCGACGATCCCAAGTTCATTTACTCAATTCAAAAAGTCTTTTTCGCCGGCGCCATTTAAGGCATGTTCAAAGACCCCTTTAGAGTGATTCTCTAAGGGCCTTTTCTTTTTCTTTCGTAGATTTATGGCAGTTTTTGAAGCTTTGAGCAAAAGAGCCGCCCCTCCTTTCTATGTAGGTCGTGGGTTTGACTCACTCAACCACTTTCTCTTCTATTCCAATAAAGTGCGGAGAGCAAGCAAGAAGGGAATATAAGCTGAGTACTAGCACAGCCTACTGTACGTGTATATTCTCTAAGTAGGCCAGCACCTCTTAAGTAGACTCGGGATCATCTAAAGTCCCTCCCCGGTTCTAATCGGCACCTTCGGCTAAACAGCTATCTTTCTTTTTCTTATCCTGAGTAATTTACCCTTCTTTCTGACCCGAGTGTTCATCATTTCAAATCTATTTGTATCATAACTTTCTGCAGAGAAAGTATTAAAGCAACGAAGTGATCCTAGGTAGGAGAGCGAGTGGCAGGGCAGTAAGAACCGGTGTAGCTAACGAAGGCTCTGCAAGACCTGTTGTTTGATACGCTTGGAATGACCTCTTTATGAGGGATAAGAGCTCCAAACATCCATCATTCCATTCTCTCTTCGGCTAGGTCCCTCGCGACCTTTGTATACCAGTTTTTTCCGGGTCAAAAGACCAAATACGAGGTGTAGAGGGAAAAGAAAGACTTTGATGAGTCCCTAAAAGGTTAAGGTTTATGAAATTGGATTTCTCTTCTTCTCTTGGATATGAAATCTCGTAAGATAAGAAATCAGAAATAAAGATGCGGAGTAGAGGAATGGTCAACTCATCAGGCTCATGACCTGAAGACTGCAGGTTCGAATCATGTCCCCGCTATGAGAAGAGGTTGAAGGCTAATAGGAAGAGTCTAAGACAATGCAAAGATCAAATAAGCTGACAAGAACAACAATCAGAGACTATCAAGAAGACGTACCAATAGAAATCAAATTCGTTCAAGAAAGGTCCAATGTTTCGAAAGAAAGGGATTGCCAAAAACCCTAGGGGCTATGAATTCTACCCATGTTTCGTCTCTACTGGAACTCATGATCAGCCTAATTCGCGGCATTGGCCCCTTCATGATTGCCTACATCTACTCCCGAGGTTAGTTAGAAAACTGGTTTAGTGCAGTGCATGTCCGAGTTTGTTCTACTCTTGGGCTCCTTTACCAGCCTTTGTGACATCTCTTATCTTACTCTATTTCCTTCATGGGTAGCGCCAGGTTCCCCTTTGCTTCAAGGTCGAAGAAAGATCATATTTTTTCGATGAACTTCCCTTAATCGCTTATTCAAAAGGGGAATTTCTAGAGTCAGATCGGAGAATTCCGTTACTAAGAAGGAAAGTAAGTCAAAAGTCAGTGCTTTGAATCGAACGTACACTCATTGAATAGAGGAAAACGCAGGGTTCGAAGATTGCTCTCGTCCACGCCGGACTGCTCTAAGGCCTAATCAGGGATCAAGTCCATTCTCTCTGCACCGATAATAGCGTAAGCTTTTAGCTGGGAATTATGCAGAATGGATTCAACCATAAGAGGTTGTGCTAGAATTAGATCTAACCATATCCGGTGTTTCAAAAGAGAGTAAGCTATTTTTTGATAGTTCAGAAGAAAGATTTGATAACTGTGAAATCCTCTGCCCTTCTGTAAGCAACTATCCCATCCCGTTCCTTTATATTTCTTGATTGAAATGTCTCCTTCCTGCCCTTAGAATATCTTACTAGCCAAGGGAAAGAATTTCGAATGGGGGGAAAGCCTCTCACGACATTATGAGAGAGTGAGGGAAAACCCAACACTTGCCTGCTGGAACAGAACTCAATATGGGCGAAGCGACTAGGCAGCTAACCGGTAAGCGCATCATAGGACAATCAATGGCTGTCCTTTGCTTCGGAGGTTAGAGAAGAAAATGGGTTCACCGCGATGTCAGGTCAACAAGGTTGATGGAAGTGCTTTCCTTAGAGCAAGAGCAGGGCGGAAGCACGAATGCAGGAGCAGAGGAAGTCGGGGGTTTGGAAGCGATGATCAAGAAGTGCACAGATCTGGATCCCTAGTTTAGGTGATCAGATCTCATAGATCCACGAGGTTCGGAATCTTAGGGCCCTGGCTGACCCGAATTTTATTCTTTATTTTTATATCTTTATCCTGACATCTCGTTCTTAGAGATCTCAGACCTTATTATGGATCAGTACTGAAATAGCTCTCAGTGAGATAAAAGGACTACACTATTGACTATGAAATAGATTAAGAAAAGAAGTGAGGCGCTTTAAAGGGCCTACTCTCCCTCTGATTCAATCCATGCTTGCCTTTCTCGCCGATGCTACTTCCACGGAGGTTTCGTCTGTGCTCTTTCTTTCTTGCCTTTCTTGGTTTATGGTCAGGTGGTAAATCTGGATTCTCTTTCTCGTCTTCATTCTCGAGATAGAAGACATGCAGGGCAGCTAATATGGAGAGCGCCTTGCCGCAATGCCCGAAGAAAGCTGTGACCAGAAGAGGAACTCTAAATAGACATTCTCCGCAAAGGTATTTCAGGCTGAAAGGGGTTTGAAGGGAGAAAACTATTACCATTAAAGGGTTATGCTGCTAAAGGCTGAATTTTATCCTTACCAAAATCTACCTATGCCGAAGTTCAATGCCGAGAAAGAGCTAATCAACGCAACATATTGAAATCTTGGTGCAAGGGTGATGAGAACTCCTATCCCAAAGATCTTCTCTTCGAATGTAGCTAAGGGTGCCGCGAGAAAGGCACGGGTAAAGGACAGATGACCGATCGTCTTAGGCCAATGGAATTGGAAAGACCAAAGTCAAGGCAAAAGAGAGTTCTTTCATTCCACTAATCAAAGTCTTTCTTTGACTAATAAGCTAACCGGAAAGGGGAAACTCTGTATCAGAAAGGGTTGGAAACCAGTCTCATGTAAACGAGTCTAACCCCCGAAAAGAAACTAAACCACCTCCACCAACCTGGTTTAAACTGTCTAAAAGCAATCTAAACTCAAAGCAAATGGAAGGGTTGCACTTCACGTTGATGTCGGCTATGCGCCTTTTGTTTTGCATCCGATGACTCAGTTCACAGACCTAGTAATTCAAAGGAAGAAAGCAGATGATAAAAGTAGACCCTAGCCGCCCTTTCTTAACAAGATAGCTCAGAGCAAGTCAAGTCTTACCAACTATATTATACGCTCAAAAGGAAAGTAAACACACAAGAAAATAGGTGGAGAAGCACTTTTTTTTCAATCGCTTTGGATCAAAAGGATATTCTTAAACAAAGCCTTCCCCCTTACTAAATCAAATAGGGCTGAAATAGACAACAAGACAAAGCATTTTTATTAAACTGGCTGATACATGTTAAGAGCATAAAGATATTAACAGCGGATATGCTACTAATAAGTAAGAACCCATCTGCGACAACATAAGTAATATATATAGTAAGACCTCCTCTTCTTTTATTCCGTGCACGAGTAAGTACCCATAAGAGGACGAGAAAGCACGTATTCTTTTAATGCTGTTGGTATTCGTAAGGGTACTATGCAACGTCTTTTTTCTTTTTTTTATCTTCATCTATTCCATTATTCGAAGTACGAGTGTTCAATTCAGATTTGATATCTGGGCTTTCTCCTACTTCAGAGGGATAATTACCAGTTCTTTAATTCTAAGTAGTTTCAGATTCCTATTCTTAGTCCTCTACTGGAACTCTTTCATTGGTTGTAGTGTAATTAACTGCAACTAGAGGTACTATCGAATGAACTCGAGCTAGTATTTCATTATCAGTTCTTCCTCAAATCTATAAAGAAGGGCAAGTGAAGACGAGAGTCTTTCTAATCTAAAAAGATCCAATTGAATGTCCATCTGAGAAGAGAAGAGAAGCCGATTATTCGACATTAGCATCTGAAGTCGATCACTTTCCTACGCTTGGCTTGAATGTGGAGAGTTAGTTTAGTCAAAGAGATGGGACATTGAAATCAGAATTAGCTGGGGGACGTCGAGGTAGTGCTAATGCTAGCAATAGGGTAAGGTAAAGCGTCGCCTTACCCTTTTCTTTTATTTAATAAGGGCTTCATGTTATTCTTATTCCTTTTCCTTTTCTTGTGCCGATTGCAGGTTCCAAGAGAGTCTGATTTTGGAGGTTGCTATTCCGTGTCCGCCTTGTGTGCCTGCCAGTTTCGGTGAGTACGAGACGTGGTGACCCACATAGCGATCAGAACGAACCAGCCCCTCATTTATTTTCACCGATCAGTCTAGTAAAAAGGTACCAGATTGCGAGCTCTACGGCCATTAAGATAAAGATGTATGCAAGGACTATGCCCTCCATGAAGGGCACGACATGGCGATCAGCAGACGCTTAACCTTTGGGCTGAAAAACTCTGCTCAACCACTACAAAAATTACGTAAAAAGAAGATATTCCTATTATGAGGGAATATAACCTGGCTTGAACCGAGCAAGAGCAAGATACTCGGCTTATAGATCAGTAAGACGTACCAACTTGCCTACTCACTGTACCATGGGCTCTCATGCTACCATCGACATGCACCCGAAACTGTGCTGCCTTGGCCAATAGTAAGCTTCTACCCTATAGCGAGGGACACATATATATAGGAGAGCAACGTGCAAGCGATTGATATTAAGCCCTTTTGCTGGTCTAACTAAAATGAGTGGGAATTTCGACTAGGACCTATGGCTTTCAAAGAAAGGGCACTAAAGCGACGAATAGGGAAACGAAGATGAAAAGTATGTTTTTTCTTTTATATTCATAGATCAAGGACTGAGTCCAATCTTCGAACTACGGATGGCTTGATCCCGTAAAGTACGTAAGCAGGCTCGAAATGAGCTCCTGTCAGCCGCTACGCACCTTTACGCTTCCTCCTCTTCTCCATGCGGATTCTTAAACTGAAACCTTCAAACCCGCCTTTCCCTCTTAAATGGTCGAATCAGGTGAAGTTAGAATAGTTTAGTACTAAAATGTTCATTGATTACCAGTGTCATCACCTTCAGGAGTTTTGTGCATGAGCTCATGCTTTGCTTTCTGAGGCCTGGAAAACACCTATCTTCTAGACCAGGTCTCAGATCAAAGTAGTTCGTAACCCCTTTTGATTGACCAGTTCCTATACTTTGAATGAAAAAGCGAGTCTAGTAAAGTAGTCTGGTGAAAGGGCCCACCTCACCTCTCTCTTTCCCCCTATCACGAAAAGCAATCAATAATGAGAACTCACCATGAAAGGGGCCTGCCAAAGGTGTGAAAGATTTCTTGTCTCTTTCACTGCTTCGACCTCTCAATCCAAAACAAAATCATTATTCAAGCTCAGGAAGCATCAACCAATATTTCTTCTTTACTTTTCTCCTCACGCTTCATTCATCATTCACCTATCTTCTTCTTTTTTCTTTGGCATAGGACAAAACTGAGCAAGCTGTGCGAGAAACCGCTTCTTTTTTCTGGTTCCGAAACCACTTGGGCGAAAGAGGGTTCTACCGGGAAACCATAGATTTTTTAGTTTTCGCCATTGGTTACTGGTTGAGCCACTGGAATGGAATGAGATAAGAATCTCTGTAGATCTTTCTTCTCCACTTACTCGTAACAGGCTTTTCTTCTGTAGAATACTTCTTCCGAATGGCATGATTGATGGATTTTTCTCTTGAAAATAGGTATTCCAGGCTATTTCATCAAAATAACAGCAGTTTGGACACGTCAAAAAAGAACGAATTGTTGATTGCAACGAAAGCCAAATAGAAGAAGTTATCCGTGGATGTCTCCCATTAATAGATGGAATGCAGTGAGGGAGCACTTATTCTAACGTTGAACCAGCAGGAAGCGTCATCCGATCTCCCGAGCTAGACTTGTAACTACCTCGAAACCAACGGCCAAAAGAATTAAGTTGTTAACAAAATCAGCAAGAGGAAATACAGATATAGCAACAGCACCTTTTTAGGAACATTAAAGCTACCTCCGTTTGGGCTTCTTAGCCAAGAAGACCTCTCTCACTGATAGTAAAATGCTTACACTCCCAGTGTACTAATAAAGGATAGGGAAGATCCCTTTCTTACTAATAGAACCATTAAAGCTCTAATAAAAAAAAGAGATGCTATTAATAGATAGAGTCAAGAATAGAAGCTTCCATTAAATGAATAGAGGAGATAAAGAGCTACATTAAGCTAAAGGAGACAACTAGACCGGAAACTCCTTAGTGAGTTTCTTATCTCCCATGTTTGAAATAAAACTGTAGCGCAAATGACGTAAGAAGCGAAGGAAGAAAGATTCCCCCGCGAGTGCTTACTCTCAGTCTCAAGGAAAAGCTTTTACGACTGGGCAGACATACCGAATAGGCTGAGAGAAGGAATAGACCTAGGAAGGAAAGCCCCTCAATACAAAGGAATTGACCCTGTAATAGGACAATTTATCAAAGGCTTCTCCTACAAAGACGATTGGGAATGGGCTCCCCTGCAACCTAATTCCTTCCTTCTCACCTGAGTCTGAATCTCAAAGAAAGGGAAGTTGGGGCGCAAGTCAGGAAAATCCTGATCAAAACTCCAGCCGTTCCCAGTTTCTTATTCTCACACCTCCCTATTAGATTGATGACTTGGAAGCGAAATTCTGAAAAAGGAAGTGTAGAGATCTAGCTAAGATAATCAAAGTCGGGCCTTCCTCCGGGGCGAAAGTTCTGATACAAATAGATTTCAAATGATGAACACTCGCGTCAGAAAGAAGGGTAAATTGCTCGGGATAAGAAAAAGATAGATAGTTGTTTAGCTGAAGGTGCCGACTAAGGTACAACAATTACAGGGGATTTCAAAGGTGGCTTCAAAGCACTTTCAGTAGTGGACTCCTTTCCTTAGAGAAGTGACCAAGGGAGAACAGCTTTCAGTCTGTCCCTACTTTCTTTCTAAACTGGACAATGTAGTCTAATTTGAAAAAAAAAGTATACTTTCTTTCACCAGTTTTTAGTTTGAAGGGATATCAATTCCTTCTGGAACTAAGCTGAAAAGCAGAGAGATCTTAGTTGCTTCAACCTCCGCCATCTAAGAGGAAATTGTAAGCAATACTTTATACACTACGATCTTCATTCAATGAATATGAAATCCGGGCTTTGACCATGTCTCCCGAAAAATCTCAGAACTGGAAGTACGCCGGTTAAAAGAAGAAAACCCACTGGTAAATCATCAAGATCAAGAAAGATAGGAAAGAGAGTTCATGGTTAACCCTTGGAATAAAGCTATAATAGAAGAATAAGAGGCACAAGCTCTACAGGACAATCAGACTGTAGAGAGCGCTACGAGTCAAAAAGGGATCAGGGAGACAGATCCGTTGACCGGGAATGCTGCTACTACTGTTGAAAGCGTGAATCTCCTGCCAATGCCAGTCATTCCTTATGGGAAATAGAGAACAAGGCTTGAACAGCAAAGCATAGAAAGAAGAAGATTAGTTAAATCGAATGGAATAATAAGAAATAACCGATTTGGAAATAGAATAAGGACTCTACCTGGATCTCATAATGGGGATCGTTGAGGTGTGCTAGGCTTGCTCCTGGGACTTTTTACTCCGTGCAATCAACCAAAAGAGCTCTGTCTCGGTACAGTAAGGGGGCACCCTATAGTTTAGAGATGCCCTATTAATGGGGGAAATTTTTTAATAATAAGATTTGGTGGATATCCATCCATAGCCTATATCTGCCTTCAACCTTGGGATAGATTTTGCAGAGAAAGGGCTAGTTGAGCGCTTACTGATTCAATTGCAAACAACGGATCGCTCTGTTATAAACCGCTTTTTGGTCGGGTGGTGGCTTATTTCTAAGAGACCCCTTGACTAGATCAAAGAAGTAAAGCTCCATTGAATGAATCAACTTCTCCCTCAAGGGTCAGCGGACGATCCTATCAGTTAGATAATCGAAGTCCATACCGGATGATTTCTAGCATAAGATTTCCACTATTTTTTGGTTTAAGGGCTGCTCGCCCTACCGAAGTACCAAAGGCTTTCGGGGCTTACACCTACCTTATTAGACGACCTAAAAAAGGGCTTTCAGTAGCGCCCAATGAATCTAAGCCTTTTGTTTTGAAGCGCCAGTAGTTGTAGCTGTGGGTAGGGCTATCGTTCTTATCGCTTCGGATTCTGATCTATATGACCTCCGGGTGGTACAAAGTAAACCTCTTCCGTAGAAGCAGGTAGTAACCTAACCTTTAAGAATTTGTTCAAGGAGGGCCTCTTATCTATCAATGGAAAAATCTCCATAGGGCTAGGTTCCGCTCCTCGCTCGAGCTACCAGCTATCAACGATTGAATTCCTGTCGACTAATTCGAGTCCTTGAGAGCTTAGACGTCAGCGTGGAAGAACTCCGAAAGAATTTCATCGGCTCTTCCTCCCTCTTCAATCGGGTAATTACGGCCTGAAGGATCAAAAAAATGTGGCCTAGGATTTCTATATCGACTTTCATTCACTTCCCACTTTCAAGTCATTGTTAGGTAAAGCATCTCTAGCAGACGCAATCAGTGAATCTTCTTAGTCTCTCGGAGAAAGGTAGCGAAGTACGAGTGCTCAATTCAGATTCGATATCTGGGCTTTCCCTTACTAGTCAAGTGGAGTGAATCCCGACTCCGTTGCTGGCATGAAAACAGCTCGAGTCTCATCTCTCTAATCATAGAAAGAAAGATATCCTATCCCTAATCTCTTTTGTCAATAAACCATTCGGATCGAAAGAACTTTCCAAGAGATTGGCTTACTTACTTTTCCTAGGAAGCAGATGCGACTTCTGCTTTTTTTCCTTTCTCTTGGTGTACGGAAAACTAAAGAATTGCACTGCATATGTAACGGTTTCATCCGCGACGACTGATGCCGTGGGAAGGTTACAATTCTGAAGATGCGGTACTCATTAGTGAGCGTTTAGTATAAGAAGATATTTATTCTTATTTTCACATACGAAAATATGAGATTCAGACGCATGTGACAAGTCAAGGCCCCGTGCCGGATCACTAACGAAATACCGCATTTAGAAGCCCGTTTACTTCGCAATTTAGATAAAAATGGAATTGTGATGTTGGGATCTTGGGTAGAGACGGGTGATATTTAAGTAGGTAAATTAATGCCCCAAATGGTGAAAGAATCCTCGTATGCCCCTAAGATAGATTGTTACGAGCTATACTTGGTATTCAGGTATCTACTTCAAAAATAACTTGTTTAAAACTCCCTATAGGTGGTAGGGGCCGGGTTATTGATGTGAGGTGGATCCAAAAAAGAGGAGGTTCTAGTTATAATCCAGAAATGATTCGTGTATATATTTCACATAAACTTGAAATCAAAGTAGGCGAGGTGGGTTAGGAAAGTTTTCACTCTCCAGGGAGATCCTTTATTTATTCGATGAGAAATGTGAGTCTGTTTTGTCCACTTTCTCCATCCCCCTCTATCAAAATGATCAAAAAGGAATTTCTTATTCTTATTCCCGTGTTTGATCTCTGCCTCGCTCGTTGTCACCTATGTTGGGTTTGGAACCCTGTAGAGAATGAAGAGGGGCCAAGGATCTTCCTCTCAACAGTGCTTTTCGAGGTAGTAGTCCTTTCTTAAAGAATGGAGCTGCTCGCTCGTCACTGAATGGTTGAGGTCTTTGTCTCACCATAGATGAACAAGCTCTCATCGGTACTGGAGACTAATACACTAATAGTACAGGGTCAGACCAAAGGCTCGCGAACTCCTTGATGAAAAAGGGGGGAATGCGCCCGAAAGCCCCCTTCTACTGCATCCAGTACTGGATAGGATGACACCCTATAGACCAGAAAGCTCCCGGATGATCTGATTCAATTGGCTTAGATTCTATACGCGTAAATCGATTCCTTTTCTATTTGTTTAAGAATGGCCTCAACAAATTAGGTATTATGAGAAGGAAGGATAATTACACTACGCCACCCAGAAGCACTAAGTGCGGGAGTGCTTGATCGAGACTCAAGGGAGTTTCTTTGCCTGGTTCGTGCTAGATCCGGTTCCACCCCCAGAATTTCATATGTAGAGTGTAGAGCCCAATCCTATTCACATCCAATATTGAATGAGCATTGGTTTACTGCCTTATTTGCTTAGATTTTCGGGTTCAGCATCGGTCGATTATCTACATCCGCAAGCTGAAACACAATGTTTTCATGCAGCACGTTTTAGTACGACTTCTCGGCTTGATTCTCTATTTTAGAGAGGTGATAAGGTGGGTTTGGAACTGAGCCTCAAAGCTGCAAAGGAAGAACAACCGTTTGACTTTGGCACATGAGGTGGCGGGTTTGGCTAGGTAACATAATGGAAATGTATCGGACTGCAAATCCTGGAATGACGGTTCGACCCCATCCTTGGCCTCAAGGACTGCTGTACGAACATCAGATGCTGGATATCTTACGCGCAGACTTGTTGAAGTAGTTCTACACATTGTTGTACGCCTAATAGATTGTGGCACCGCTCGTGATATTTCTATGAGTCCTCGGAATGCTGCCAGAAAGGATTTTTATCCAAATATGAATTGGTCGTGTATTAGCCGATGATATATATATGGCCACACGCTGTAGCAAGAGGAAGTACTAACTACTAGCTCTTATAACTCATCGGTAGATTGAGGAATTGAGGATTGATTCCCATCTGGTTGAGAGAAAGTACATCGAGAAAGAAGCCAAACAAAAGGGCCAGGTCTTTAGGGCTTTACAGGGCTATTTATTATTAGTGGTTATAAGACAAGACACCCGTTAACAACTACTTCATAGGTGAGTACCTTTCGAAGATGAAATGAGGGAATAAAATGAATAGAGGACGTGGGGGTGTTTTCAAGAGGCCAGAAATTGCGTTATTTTTTAATCTTTCGGCTCTCAAGCTTCATGATGATCTCAGGAATTCGGTTGGATCCCCCTTTTTGGCATTATTCTCAGGCTCTAATGGTTGGCCGTGGGCAATTAAGCAATCGATTCTCTTTTCTGTTTTCTATCTGTATGCTTGTCTTCAAGAATCAATCAACCAAAGAAGCAATCAAGAAAGAAAAGTGGAGGTATCAAAGTCTATCATGAAAGCCAAATACAAGGTTTTTTCTACGCCCACGTTCCGAGGTTTCGGAGCTACAATACAAAGATTGGATTTTCATACTTCCTCCCTTTTCATGCCTTGATGAGATGAAAAAGGTGGCAACTCAATTGGAATTTTCTATTATTCAATAAGAGTACCAGAACTCTCGCACTTTCGCAACAAGAATTTCATTGCCTTGGTCAGGTTTGGCTTACGAGCCCTCTGTCCCATACATCTATCCAGAAGCAAGTGTAGTTCACCGGTTCCACCGAATGCCCCTATCTCTCGGCAAAGATCGTGCGAGTGTGCAGTTATGCTTCGGATGCTTCGCGGCATCCCGAAAACGTCCGGGTCGAAATATGGCTTTCAAATTAAGTTCTGAATTAGTGGATGCTGCCAAAGGGAGTGGCGATGCCACACGCAAAAAGGAAAAGACTCATAAAATGGCAGAGGCAAATAGAGTTTTTGCACATTTTCGTTAATCCATGAACATGATCTATACATCTCGATCGGAAAAGAATCAAGAGAAAAAGAAAGAATCAGAATTGATCGATAGATTTATTGAAACAAACGAAAAGGAAACGAAAGACCAAAGTCAAAACAAAAGCTATGACCAAAATTCCCCATTTTAAACGATGGTTTTACTTCTTAGGGATCGGCCAGAAACGGGCGTTTTCCATTACCTTCCCCTCTGTGCTACCGGGCTTACACAAAAAGCTTGAGGAGATCTTTCAGAAATCAAAATAAGGCAAAGATCAGGCTCGTTAGCAGCAATTGCCCTGCCACTCGCTCACCTTACCTGTTTTTATGCGGCTGTTCATATTTGGGGATATCCGCTTAAGAAAGATCTCTAGGCTATCGGCTAGGAGTTCTCATCCGTATTAGACCATGAAATCCCTCATTCGTAAGAAAGATGATCTATTGGCTCACAATTTATTGAATGAAAGAACGAGGTCAGGCCGTCATCATTTATACAGACAGACTTTTTGGGTGCTAAGATCCAAAGTCGAGAGGAAAATAGCCCAGATCGTACGCTAAGGTCCCTAAGCAATCACTTAGTGGAAAAGGAAGTGATCGAGCAATGACAACCAGGAGGTGGGCTTGGAAGCAGCCATCCTTTGAAGAAAGCGTAATAGCTCACTGCTCTAGCTCCATGGCACCGAAAATGTATCAGGGCTCAAGTGATTCGCCGAAGCGACGAGACCTTGAAAGCTGCTTTTTCAAGTGTCAGTAGCGGAACGTTCTGTCAATCGGGGAAGGTTTTTGGTGACAAGACCTGGAGATATTAGAAGTGAGAATACTGACATGAGTAACGAAAAATCCTATGAAAAACACGATCGCCTGCCAGAGGAAGGTTTTTTGCGTTCAGTCAATCTACGCAGAGTGAATCGGTCCCTAAGGAACCCCTGAAAAGGCTGCCGTCCGATGGGAACACGAAAGTGACGAAGTTGCTCTGACTACAGAACCATGCCTGTCTCTTGGAGCGAATTGGATGATCGGGCCGAGGGCTGCCCCCTCTTCCCAGTGGATGCTCAAGGCACATGACTGGATCAAAAAGATATCTATCTCATTACAAAGAGTCAAGTGGACCAGCCTAAGACAAGTTGCCCCTTTCTATTGTTTTAATAAGATAAAGGATAAAGGGTGATAGTAAAAATAAAAAAATGAAGGATCCTAATGGAATAAAGAATCTTGGCTCTACTTAGGCAGGAAACATAATGGAATTCCAAAGACAAAGAAGGTTGGTTAATCGCTTCATACTTAGCCCCTAACTCCTCAGAAGACCAAGCATCGGAAGCGTCGAAAGAGGAAGCCCTCTTGAGCGGGTACGACCCCTCGGTAGGGGCTTTCGGGCGCATTCCCCCCCTTTTTTTCATCAAGGAGTTCGCGAGCCCTTGGTCTGACCCTGTACTATTAGTGTATTAGTCTCCTGTACCGATGAGAGCTTGTTCATCTATGGTGAGACAAAGACCTCAACCATTCAGTGACGAGCGAGCAGCTCCATTATTTAAGAAATGACTACTTGCTAGGGTGAACTACTTTCCTTAGCACAAGCACTAAGTAAGCAAGCTACCTTCATTTAGTAGCGAATCTGGAATAGGTCATCCGGAAACTGGAAAGTCTCCCGTATTCAGTAAATCTGTGTTCTCTCTATCTGTCGGAAAGGGGCCAACCAGTCCTGTCGCATCTGTGTAAACTGTCCGTTACTTGCTTCCTATCAATCTTGAGTACTGACTTGGCAATCCCGGCGATAGGCTGTGCAGCAGATTGGATCGTAACCAGGCGTTCTTGAGGCTATCTCGATTAGTGAAATTCAATCACAGCTTCTACTGTAAGAAAGACTGGCTACGAAAGCAGTAAGAGCTGATACGATCAGATGCAGAAATCTAGCCCGGCGCCTCCTTCCCTTTGGAAGAAAGGGGAAAAATCATCTATGACTGGTAATAGGTTTGTTTTAGAATCCCTTTGTTTGAAAGATCGGATTCGAATCGAGGAGCTCGCGGCCTTCCTGCAGATAGCCACTGACGATCGAAGTACTACGGCGTCGTCATCACTTGACACGTGCTAGCCCACCTTTGGTTGGTAGTGCCCAGCTCCCACCTAAAACTCTGTACTATAGCTATCAAGCTAACGAATTTACCCGAGCTCTTGTGCTCCGGGGAATAAAATAAGAAGAGAAGGTGTCTAAAAAAGGAAGCAAAGGTTCCACACTTTACGTGACATAGCTACGCTCAGGTTTCAATGCCGAGGTTCAATGCCGAGAAAGAGCTAATCAACGCAACATATTGAAATCTTGGTGCAAGGGTGATAAGAACTCCTATCCCAAAGATCTTCTCTCCGAATGTAGCTAAGGGTGCCGCGAGAAAGGCACGGGTAAAGGACAGATGACCGATCATCTTAGGCCAATGGAATTGGAAAGACCAAAGTCAAGGCAAAAAGAGAGTCCTTTCATTCCACTAATCAAAGTCTTTCTTTGACTAATAAGCTAACTGGAAAGGGGAAACTCTGTATCAGAAAGGGTTGGAAACCAGTCTTGTGTAAACGAGTCTAACCCCCGAAAAGCAACTAAACCACCTCCACCAACCTGGTTCGCGAAACCTATCGTTTAATCCGCGAATATAGAAGACGAAGAGGCGGGGAAAGCATTTGATCAAAGCATTGAGATGCAGAAGCTGCAACTGGCAGAGAAGTAACAACTGGCGAAGATGTGCTGCTTGTTCCTCTAGTCTAGTCACGGATTCATCGAAGTGTGATTCTTTGTCAGCTATTAACTCAGCAACATGATCTACCTTAGCATCTTTTGTTGGTCAAATCTTGAATTTCTCTGCGTTTAAGCCATTTTCTTTCCTTGAAATCTTTGACTTTGTGGCCTCTGCGCTGTTCGTGATAGCGATATTCCAGTCAGACCCCACCAATTCAAGAGAAAAAAAGCCACTCGCGAGGGTCCCGTGCCTGCTGCAAGAAGAGAAAATAACCTGGCCGATCTGATCAGATTTCCTATGGCACGCCTGATATTGGCCCCGGTCGTCTGACCTTTACTGAAGACGATCCTTCTATTGGCACAACTAACGCTCAGATGTCACGTGGTTGTTTTTTACTCCTTTTCGCTTCTTTCGAGACATTGACCATTTCCTACACCTGATAGCTTACCTACTAGCCAAGTATTTCAATTAAAGCCGATCTAGCTTCCCTGCAGTTTCCCTGGAAATACTGAATAAAAAAACAAGATGGATCAGTAGTATCAGTAGTGGATGCTTCGGTAGGAAGTTCCTCTGAAGTCAGTATTCTTTTTCCCTACACTTTCGGAAGGTAGACTCTTTCATTCAGCTACTTTGGAAGTCAAGTGATAGACATATTTCATTTATTTTTGAATCCAGGAAAGAAGCTGGACAAGAAGAGGACTTCGTTAAACCTCGCGGAGCAGACCAATTCGTATCGAGTCATGCTACAACGGGACTAATACCCGAGCCCCTATTCGAAGGTCCCTCTGAAACCCCGAACTGAAGGACCATCTCTAATGGCGTGCTAAGAGGCGTGGATTCCCCTCCTTTCATCACTGTTTCTTTTTCCTTCCGCACCTTTTCCTCGAAATGAGAAAGAAGATGGTATACTTGAATTGTATTATTTAAGTGCTTATTGCTTTAAAAAAATCCTACTTCTACAATTGGTGGGTCACCGGGTTATTCAAATAAGTCGTGTTTTCCTTGGTTTTCCCATGTTACTTCCGTACCAATTCGGTCGATCCGAAATGGATCGGTTAAACATTCCATTAGGGAGCCTGGTCTTGACTCTTCTGTGTGGTATTCATTCTTGTTCGGCTCTTGGAATCACATCCAGCAGTGGTTGGAACAACTTGCAAAATCCAACCACTTCACCTATTTCATTGCCCCCAACCATTTCTTGTACCTCTATTGAAACAGAATGGTTTCATGTTCTTTCATCGATTGGTTATTCCTCTCCATTGGTATCTCTTTTTCCAATTTCGATCTCGATTAGTTCACAAGATTGAATGGCCGATTCTCCTCCGGACCCTCGATTCGATTGTTTTCCAAGAATGTTGAGCTGGGTATGTAAGCCATGTAACTGGGAACTTTAAAAAAGAAAAAATAAGGGCATCCAACAGACAAAGCTTCTGTCATATATTCTAACATGATAGTCTATTATTTCATTTTTTAGGAATCCATATAAATGTTTGGCTTAGTGTTCGTATCATAAGAGGTTGTTTTCTTGCAATTGAATCAAACAAAAGGAACTGTTCTTACCTCAAAGGGAGTGCAGCCAGATTATCCATCATAACATAATATAGAAAGTAAGCCCTCTCCCTTGTCAACTCCGAACGAATGCTTAGTTAGGCGTGAATGATAACTCTTCCTGCAGGTAGCTCCATGTAAGGTTAGCTCGAAAGGGAGTTCAATCACTTGCTAGCTTAAGGCTTAAGAGTTCTCCCTTCTAACCAAAGGGAAAGAAAGCAAACCAACAAGTTAGTCATTCCAATCAGTCCTTGCATTCCGGGCAAGCCAGTATGGTGGCAATGCTTTCTCTTTATGCTTTCTAGATAGGTTGTAGTGAACCAGTCAAGTAAGGGGCGAAGCGGGAAGAAAGGCGAGTTTATAACCTCATATGGCCAATCACCCATGATTTGGATATATCCAATAGGCCAAGGACACGGGATCCCAATGCCGCAATGAGATCCCGAAAGCAGCTAATGTCCAATTGTCCGATGACAGGGCTTTTTTTCTTTTTATAGATGTTGAGGTTGAGTCAGGGGGGTTTGCTGGCTAACTCGTGCAATCAACGACAAATTCCTTTGCCTTAGTTTGCTAGGTTGGTTGCTAAGCAAGCCTGGTTCTCCGGGCTTTCTCCCTTCTCGACCAGACGAAGGAGATATGAATTCCATTCAGGCGGGTAAGGGCTTGGCTTGACCGTGTCTTTTCTCGGGTCAGAGGCGAAAACAACTGGAAAGTTCATCATTCAGTGGTGGGCTGTACACCCAATGGATTCCATATTGATGCAATGCGGCCAGATGAAGAAGACTGGCACCTACTAAAATAAAGGGGAGTAAATGATGAAGACTAAAAAAATGATTTAAGGTGGCATTGTCCACGGAGAACCCACCCCAAAGCCAAGTTACTATGGTATCTCCTACTACAGGTATGGCGCTAGCTAAGCTTGTAATTACTGTAGCTCCCCAAAAACTCATCTGACCCCAAGGTAGTACATATCCTATAAAAGCTGTCACAATCATTAATAGAAAGATTACAACTCCGAGACACCGAACAAATTCCCTAGGACTGCTATAACTCGCATGATATAGACCACGAAAAATATGAAGGTGAACCACAATGAAAAACATACTTGCCCCATTAGCATGCATATAACGGAGCAACCAGCCCCCTTCAACATCTCTCATAATGTGTTCTACGCTGTGGAAAGCTAGATCCACATGAGGTGTGTAATGCATAGCTAAAAAAACGCCAGTCACTATCTGAATGACTAAACAAAGACCAGCTAAAGAACCGAACCCCTACCAATAACTAAGATTGCTCGGGGTTGGATTATCTATAAAATGTTGATTAAGTGTGGAGGATATAGGTTGTTTAAGAAGAGAGAATCGTTGCTTCCTTAGAGTCATTTATTTCTAGGATAGTGAAAATGCTTGCCCTTTTAGTGTTCTTCTTGCTTTTTATTCTTGTTTCGCCAGAAGAAATATGCTATGCCGACTAATAAGAGACATAAAAGGAATAGAGAAAGGAATATCCATGAGTCAAATATCGGTGGCTGAATTGTGAAGGGCATAGTAGGATCTACTCTCACTTCACAACCATAGGGGCCTGTAACGGATACTACTCGTTCGCTTTTTACAGCCATATACAGCATCCAGCACTGGAAGCTCAGAAAGATCACCCTGTGCAGGATCCAATCGGCCAGAAAAATCGAGGTCCCAGAATCAGAGGTAGTAGCCGCAGTAACACTGTACATCAACAGGTTCTATCCTAATCTGCTTTCGGTTAAGTAATCTGTCACTATTTATTGATTTCGTTTGTCAACCGTTCATGCTTTTACGCTTTGTATCGGAACTCCGAATTGGATTTATTTCGACTTTGTTCTCTTTTCTCTTTTCATTCAACGAGGTATCCTCTAAAATCCTAAAAGAGATAATTTCCTTATATGAAGTTATCCCAAATCTATTATACCAATGTTACATAACTAGCTGACCGGCACTTCTATCTTTCATATTTATTATTCTCGATAGCCAGCAGGAATGATAGCATAATCATTTTCTAACTAATCAAGTTCTGTGACATCTACCGATCCCGTGATTCCGAATCAACAGATTCATTGAGCAACTCGGGCAGATCTAGCGAATTGGTCTTTTCTCCTTTCATAGCTAGGATCGCCAACACCAGACCTCCGCTCCCGTCTTATCAGTAGCTGGAAGATACCTTTCATCTTAGGAAGAGGAATTCGGCTTGATCACGTAAATATGGTCTAGAAGACCTGAATTCGTCGTTTTAACGGCACTTGCCTCTCGAAGTTCAGTTCCTAGAGGGTGTCGGAAACATGCCTTAAATGCATCGGAAATGGCATCTAATTTAGACCACTAAGAATTGGATACAACTATATTGGCCCTTTGGTTTGCTTAACTCCTTTCCTTCTATCATAGTAGAAGAAGCAACTTATTTCATAATCGCTATGAAGGAGTTATGCTCTAAATGAGCGGATTTGAAAGTCTAGTTTGTTTAAAAGTCTCCGGGTTACCTTTTTTAGATTGGGAAATTGTTCCATGTATTATATCCTGAGCCGGGTGCCTCAACCATAATGGTAGTTCTCGATCTATCAATCCATCCCTAGCAAAAATCTCCACAATAGGCCTCGGTAGCCCCATCACGGCCGGAAGTGCTCACCACCAAGAAGTGGACTCATGCAGGAGGCATAGCTTCATTGATGAACCTGAGAACCTTCGTATAAGCCTATCGACCAGGTACCACGGCAGCTAATAACATGTCCGGAGTCGGGAGCCACCTACTACTTCTTTGTCTTAGGCCTAAAGGTTCAATACAATGGTTTAGTACAAGTCTAGTTGGGTAGTTTGAGTATGTGAGCCTGCTCCAAACAATTCCCTAGCAAAAGAAATAGTGATATTGGATAGTTGGAGACTCCTGCGCGTACATCAAAGCTTATGTGAGCAAAGAACGGCTAGCCCCTATTTCGAAAGGGCACTCCAACACCTGGAGGAAATCATCTATTCTGGAGTTACAAACAAGGAACCCCATTCTGTTGACTCTACCAGATAGAAGAAAACCCGTGTTTAATCAAAAGAAGAGTTTGATCCTGGCTCAGAAAGAAGAAAACCTGCGCCAGCGCCGCTGGATGATGCAAAACTTTTTAGAGAGATCCGACCTCTGCTTGGCGATAGGTCGAGGACTCATAAAGAACTAGAAATAGGTAGGCGTCGATATGCTAACTTGGTAGTCATTCCGGAGGTCGAAAGCATGTCCTTCACCTTGCTGTTGATGAATCACCCATGAGGTTCGGATATCGTAGGATATGTAACTAGTTGTTTGGCCAATCCTTAAAAATCTTAAGTTGGCCTATCCTTAAGATCGGTATATCCAACTTTAGAAAGCTGATTCAATCCACAACAAACTTGAACTTGAATTGTTGGAGGAATTCCACTGTTCATATGATTCATCATAACCCCTGCAATCCAGACGCTCCGTGGGAAACTCTAGTTGGGAAAAACGGTTGGGCGTGAGCACTTATATTGTTGATGCGAGCTATGCGCCTTCCTTCTTCGAACCTTTTTGTATGTATTGCCCCCTAACTATAGATCAGATCCACCA
>CM043004.1:14227855-14230355 GCA_023678885.1 Pogostemon cablin
CCCCTAACTATAGATCAGATCCACCAGATGGAGAAACTTCAATTCTGCACTGCTGCTGAGTCGTCGGACTTATCCACCAAGGGATACGTGGAATTTCTGTGGATTGCGTTGGGGGAAATCTACCAAAGCTAGACAGATAGATAGACTCATTTCCCGCTGCTAAGGGCGAGCAAGAAATAAAATCCAAAGATTTGATTGTTTTTAACCAGCGCCCCTTTTTGGTATTCAGGTACTAAGAGTCCTCTCACTACCAACCAGAGCAGACATCATCTGGCTGGGTCTTGCCGATATCAACAACGAGAAAGAAAGAACCAAATGGAAACAGCAAATAACTATGGCTCTTATCCCAGACAACGTCCTAGGCGTAGGGGAGATCGGAGCCAGAGGGAACGCCTAGACGATGTTTTTATTCCTGGGCTGCTGTAAGTAGATCGAGAGGTCGTTCCGCCCCTTGTCCCCTAAGTTGGGTAATATGTTCTCGACCATCCTTGCTCCAATCTGGCCTAGCTGGCGAGCGATCCCAGTTTACGACAGAGAACAAGACAGCAAGCGAGCGTACCTTTGTTCGCTTCTTCTCTACCAAGCACGGAAGTTTAAGGATAACTGTAGGTCGGTGGCTACCTAAGGAAACTCCGATTCGATCTGCCCCCGGCTGGGAGGCATCTACCTCATCCCGATCACAAGGAGAGGTTCACTATGATGGGGGTACTTTTTTCCCTTCTGGAAAGAATGAAATGGATAGGGGACCGTCCTGGCACTTTTGTTGCGGCATGCTCCTCAGATTTACGGATTCGCAGGGGGCCTCAGGCCCTAATTAGTTGACTGACAATGACAAAGGCTTGCGAAACTAAGTAGGGCCCTTTCCTTTTTGCATAACCCATTCTCAAACTCTTTCATAAGTTAAGTAGGCAAACCTATAGGTCCTTAGTAGCGTTGACAAAGAATAAAAGAGCCGGTTAAAAGACAGCGAATCTTTTTCTTTCTATCTAAATAATAGAAAGATCTCTCTTTTATGACTTCTACTTATCGATTCGATCCCGGCCCAGAAAAGTGACCAATCAGGGCCCTATTGAAGTTTTGAAGCACATGTCGGACTACTGTACTGAAAAGTCTTTCTCCACACATCCAATCCAAGCCTACCCAATCATCTAAGCCTTGTTCTTCCCGCTTCACCCCTTACATGACTGGTTCACTACAACCTATCTAGAAAGCATAAAGAGAAAGCATTGCTACCATACTGGCTTGCCCAGAATGTAAGGACTGATTGGAATGACTAACTTATTAGTTTGCTTTCTTTCCCTTTGGTTAGAAGGGAGAACTCTTAAGCCTTAAGCTAGCAAGTCATTGAACTCCCTTTCGAGCTAACCTTACATGGAGCTACCTGCAAGAAGAGTTATCATTCACGGCTAACTAACTCGCTCTCTCCAGGAGGTTGGCCGCCTATCCTAGATCTTCCCATTTCTAAGAAGATCCCCGGCTCGATCTGGTTTAGTATCAAGGTGATTCTCTTTCTGTTCCTATATATTGGGTTCGTGCAGCATTTCCACGATATCGTTATGACCAATTAATGGGACTTGGCCGGAAAGTGTTCTTGCCTCTATCATTAGCTCGGGTAGTCGTCGTTACTAGTGTTTTAGTCACCTTTCAATGGCTCCCTTAATTATGTGCGAGGAATTTCCCTCTCGACTAATGGGAAGCGGGCTACTCCCCGAAAATTCCTTTGAAGTTGGGGTTCAATAAAGAAAAAAATGGTTGATTTGGGGATATAATCTTTCTGTCTATCAGTTAAGAAAAGACGTTAGAATACCGTAGTACAGAGTCAGTCAGAGCTGGTCTAGCAATTGAAACTTAAGAATAGAAAGGTGCACTAAAGAAGAAGAGAGAAGGGAAGACTCTGAGTGTACGAAAAGAGCTTAAAGCACTTACTCCAATTTTGAAGTTCTAACTGACCGGCCAGAAGGAATGTGAAAAGCGTGACGAGAAGAAGAAAAGAGAGATGTTAGAAGGTGCTAAATTAATAGGTGCGGGAGTCAAGCAAGAATGAATGCTATAGTTGGTATTCGAAAAAGCCGAAGTCGTAGGGCTGAATTCGTATCTCTCTGTCTCAAGTCCGATCTACGAATTGACTTAGTTTGTTGACAAAACCTCATTTCGTTGTGATACATTTTTCCCTAATAAATGACATCTTTAAATCGATTGGAATTAAAAAACCCGTATTTTTGGCTTGTCATTAGATTTGACCTCGTAAGCGTCCATTGAAAATGGATCAATTCACCGGATGAAAAGCAAGATATAGAAAGTGTGCTGGGGGTCAATAGAGAATTAATGCCTCGGTGTCTTCTAAGGCAGCGGATTACTTTATATATATGTATGGCTTAAAACTTGGAAATAAGCGGATCATAGAAAGTACCAGTCCGCTAGCTCGCACCCTTTACCAGGCTAAGAGTTGTGAATCTCTTTGTCTCCCTCCTCCCTTACATCTACTGCTAGTTTTCCATCT